>BMAC01000781.1:479961-496636 GCA_014905375.1 Phtheirospermum japonicum
TATTTTTGGTGGCATGATTCACGGATGTTCGTGTCCATTCCTCACGCCTCCGAAGGTTTTTGCAGTTGTTGATATGGCAGGCTAGAGGTTCTTGGCATTCTCTTTTTCGAATTTTCTTGTTTACATAATTCGGAATATATCTTAACAAACTCATCCCCTCTTCTTCGCAGATTCATGAATTCGCTAAGAGTCTTTTTGTTTGAGGTATATTTTCCCCTTTTTACCTTTCAAATTTTTATGGGTTACTTGCATATCTCTTTTTGATTTTTTTTTAATTACTTTTTTTGGAATCTTGAGAGCCCTTTTGTTGTGTATCTCCTTTTGGAAGTACTTTTTCTTGCTAACTTTTTTTGGATCATGCGTGATTCTCGTGTTTATATATATATATATATATATATATATATATATATATATATTTATTTGCAAAGATACATGATAAATCTGAATTTGTTTAAATTTTTTCCTGGGAGGGCTGAGCTCGAGGCAGCTTCTGGCTACATAAGCTATGGCTCGGTTCTGGCCACGGAGCCCACCATGGCAGAGGACCTGGTTATCAGGACGGGTTCATCTCCAGGCCGACAACTGCAGCACCATTGTGAAGTGTGTTTCAGTTCAACCACAACACGTTGCAAGCAGTGTAAAGTTGTTCGTTACTGGTAATACTTGATTGATCACCCCTGTTTTAGGAATTTTTATTGATATTTAGGTTCAAACTTGCATATGTTTTAACTTAATTGGAAGGTTTTGATTAGGTACTCGCGAGGTACATCGTGGACACATGTTTGTTTATTTATTTATTTTTCTGATTTTTTTCTAATTTTCCAATTTCTTTAACTGTTAGTACATCGTGCGAAATGGTCGTCTAGTATGTAGGCTTATTAGCTATCCAAAGCTTATGTAATTAGGGGATTTATCATAACTGTGTATATACTAGGGAGAAAGAAAGAGAATGAAGTTAAAACACTTGCAATAAATATCTTGAAGTGGGATGTTAGATGACTTTATGAATGAAATTAGATCACGGTTTTGTTTACGCAATAGATGTACCTCTCAATATTGGCACGTGTAATGTAGAAAGCACAAAGTGAAAGGATGGATTGAGAACTCTTGGTCCTAGTGCAAAGTGCGAACTTACGGATGCTTAATGAAAGCATAATTGTTTATATTGTGCGCCCACATTTGAGAATTGATTGTGGAATAAGTTTCTGATTGCAGCAATTTATATTATAGTTCATATGTACCCTTTTTTGTTAGTGCCTGTTTGGTATATGTTACCCGATTTACTATGGCTTATAACCGCATGTTTCCTGTTTTGTAAGCCCCCTTGCCCGTGGAGAGTGCTACACATTTAGCAATGCTGAATATATGAAATCAGGATTGGATGAATTAGAAATTTGGTGCAGACATGCACAAGAGGTATATTATTGTTTGATGCTGGTGAAATAATTATTATACATGCCACTATATTGGTAAAGCACATTTGGCGTACCTTTATGATCAGCTTTTGGTCGGTCCTCACTCCATTGCCTGAGTAGTCAGCGTGCAATTTGCAGATTATATAATTAAGCAATTACTGTCTTTTACAGTTTATGGGCCCATCTTGGGATGAATTGAAACATGTATGGCAGGTTGTAGGATTTTTGGTGCGTTCTCGTGTTTTTCCCTAAATATTTTTACTCTTTTTAATCTTAAAACTAAGGGGGTGCTTGGTAAAAATAGGGTAATGAAGGTACCATATAAATCACATGAAAACAGAGCTAGACTTCAATACTAAGTTCAGACTAAATTCTAATCTTTATCTTGTAATGCAGATGATACCCAGGATCCAGCTGAAGATGAACAACAGTTAGGACGAGTAAAGGACTGGATAAGCTCATATCACATTGATACCGTTGAGTTCAATGGCGTCCTCTCAAATTTCCCCAACATATCAGTGGTAAAGATTCTTTACCTGACTCAGATGGTTGTTCTTAATACTAAGTTCAGACTAAATTCATATGTGAAGATTTTACATAATACTCTCTGAATTATATTCACTTTTCCAACCATGATTTGTATATGTAATTATAATTTTATTAAAACAAAAAACATTCCATTAACTACACATCTTTATACATTCGAATCACAATTACATTCCATTAATTTTATTCTTTTTTTTGTAACTATAAGAAACTTCTGGGGAAATTTTGTAATTATCATTGTTTTTCATAATTGGAAAACCTTCAATAGTTTTCAATACCTTTTATCTTGTATTAACTCCTTAGATTTTTATTATGTAGAAAATTAACGCGAACAGCCAACTTTGTTTGTAGTTTGTTTTTTATATATCAGTGTAGTCCATTGTTGCATATGATTTGGCTTGTTAGTTCTGCTTGGTTAATACTGCTGAGATTGAGCTTGACAAGGTTATGATAACAAGGTTATTTCCATTATGATAACAAGGTTATTTCCATTGATGATAGTCATGTAGTACTTAATTATTTCAATTACATATAGATTTATTTCCGGTTTTCCATTGATCTGCAGGCATTCACCATGGAACAACCTAATTCGAATGATGAAATCGATGATGTACGTAGACGTTAGGCGGAGTGTTTATTAGAGGTCATTGCTTGATCACAATATAGGTTGTGCAATAATTTTGGAGTGTAAGAAACAAACTATTTGTGGATAACTTGAATGATAGTAGAATAGTTACTCTTCTTTTGGTGATTTTTATTTTAACATTTGGTGATCGTGTATTTGGCGACTTGTGATGTTCGTATTGACATCTTTTAGTGATTGTGTATTATATTGGTGATTAATGGATAATTTTTAGATTATATAAATAAAATTGTTTTGTGAAAATTTTGTTATTTAAAGAGGTATTTCTAATTGTGATTATTATGGGATGAACAGATCTAGAAAATAAAACCTGGAATTCTAAAACTGTCAAATCTAGAACGTCTTTCTAAAAGGCGTTCTAGAAAATGTATATTCTAGAACGTCTTTTTGGAAAAGACGTTATGGAAAATGTATATTCTAGAACGTCTTTTCGTAAAGGCATTCTAGAAAATATATATTCCAGAACGTATTTCTCAAAGGCATTCTAAAAAATGTATATTCTAGAACGCCTTTTCGAAAAGACGTTCTGGAAATGTATATTCTAGAACGTCTTTCTCAAAGGCGTTCTAGAAAATATATATTCTTAAAAGCCTTTCTCGTAAAGACGTTCTATAAAGTTCATTTTCTATAACGTCTTTTAGAAAGGCGTCCTGAAAAATGTATATTCTAGAACGTCATTTTCGAAAAGACGTTCTGGAAAATGTATATTCTAGAACGTCTTTTCTGTAACCGTTCTAGAATATTATTTTCTAGAATAGATTAACCGGTAAAAACTGCTTTCTAGAATGGGTAAATTTTTTTTCTAGAACGTCTTAAATAACCATTCTAGAATATCGGATATTCTAGAACACCTCAGAAAGCTGTTCTGGAAAATTAGATATTTTAGAACAGCTCTAGTCAGAACGCCTGTGCAGGGCGTTCTAGAATAACTGAAACAAGGCGTTCCAGAAAACAGTTTATGCACTAGTGTGATCTGTATTTTGAAACAACTTTTATTTGTACTTTAACAATTTCAGTCGTTTTCTAACTTTAGGGTTTACTTGTTTTAAGGAAACCCTAATACTATTTTCTATGGATAACGTGCATGGTTTTCTTATATATGTCTTTTATCCCATTATGCATTTCATTGTAGCTTCTTCTTCTTTACTCGAGGAAATTGATACTCTGAAGAGGAAAAATCTTGCACTTTTTATTGAAAACTTCAATCTTTCTGATGAACTTTTTGTACTCCGCGAAAAACTTTCTCAAGTATGCAGACTTTTTGAGAGGAAGAGACAAAATAAATGCTACTATAAGCATGAGTGGGCTAAGCTCCACCAGCTCAACTGTCAACTCCGAGAGGAGAACGCTGATCTACTTGAGTTTGTATGTCGGCTGACCACCACCGCCAGCGAGGCTCACTCCGCCTCTGAACGAGCGAATAGGTATCACCAACGTCTCCACGAAACTGAGCGCAAACTGTGGCGTGTTCGCCGAGATTTGGCTTCTGATAAGAGGGCTTCTTCTTCCCACCCATGATGTTTCATGTGACCTGATTTCAATTTTTTCATTCTGATGTATTTTTGTGTTCTTGTCGCTTCTCTTGAAAACGTGAGCATTTCCTTTCATTTCATGTACTACAATCAAGCTCACAAAATTCTGTTGTGTATCGGAATAAACTCTTTGCTTTAAATGTTTTTCATTTTATTTTTCTTGCAATTTGAAGTTGGGTATGGATAGTCGTCCAGTCAATAATTTATTCAACCAATATAGGTTGTAACCTTACTGACAATCAAGTGTTTCAGGGTATCCGCCCCATAATAACTCAGGGCTAAGACTTTACTTACAATCAGATCAGGTTCTTCAAGGCATCCGCCTCTAGCCAATCAGGGCTAAAATTTCGTTGACAATCATGTCAGGATTCTTGGAGCATCCGCCCTTAGCCAATCAGGGCTAAAATTTCACTGACAATCAAGTCAGGATTCTTGGGGCATACACCCTTAGCCAATCAGGGATAAAATTTCACTGACAATCAAGTCAGGATTTTTGGGGCATCCGCCCTTAGCCAATCAGGGCTTGAATTTCGCTGACAATCAGGTCAAGATTTTTGGGGCATCCGCCCTTAGCCAATCAGGGCTAAAATTTTGCTGACAATCAGATCAGGATTTTTGGGGCATCACCCTTAGCCAATCAAGGCTAAAATTTCGCTGACAATCAGGTTAGGACTTTTGGGGCATCCGCCTTAGCCAATCAAGGCTAAAATTTCACTAACAACCAGGTCAGGATTTTTGGGGCATCCGCCCTTAGACAATCAGGGCTAAAATTTTACTTACAATCATGTTAGAATTTAATAAAATGCGGATAAATTCAAACCATTATTTTATATAAGTTTCACGCAATAACCTTACACATTGTACTTCCATAATTTTGTTACATTTCATGCTCGGGGTACTATGGCTCCATCCATTTGTTCCAATTCGCAAACTCCCCTTGCAAGAACTTTGGTGACCTTATATGGCCCTTACCAAGTGGCATCTAGCTTTCCCTTGGTCCTCCCCAAATCATCTCTGCGCAAGACCAGGTCTCCTATCCAGAAATACCTCTTTCATACCAATTTATTATAGGTTGCCCTGATTCGTCCACTCATGTGGTCCATCCTTACCGCAGCTCTTTCTCTCTTTTCCTTAATTAAGTCTAGCGTGTCCTGTATTAGCAACTCATCCTGGTTTACATCAAAGCTCTGTATTCGGTGGGTTTCCAGGCTTATTTCAGTGGGGATTACGGCATCCATGCCATATACTAGGCTAAATGGAGTTTCTCGAGTGCTTTCTTTTGGGGTTGGTTTGATAAGCCCATAGAATCGAACTTAGCTCCTCCACCCATTTTCCTACTGACTTTTCTAGACGTGCCTTAATACCTTGGACCAGGATTCGATTGGTTACTTCGACTTGGCCGTTTGCCTGAGGGTGGTGGATAGACATGAAATGTTGGTCTATCTTCATCTTAGTGCACTAGGCTCGAATCCGAGCTCCCATGAACTGCGTGCCATTATCTGACACCAAAATTCTTGGGACTCCAAACCGGCACACTATATTCTTCCATAAGAATCCCATTACCACCTCCTCCATAATATTTGTTAAGGCTTCAGCCTCGACCCACTTACAGAAATAACCAATGGCCATGATCAGGAATTTCTTCTGGGCTGGGGCTGTGGGGAAAGGTCCCACCAGATCTATCCCCCACCATGCAAAGGGGCACGGAGAGCTCATTATCATGAGCTCTTCTACAGGCCGATGTACTACGGGGGAGTTCTTCTGGCACTTGTCACATCTTCTCACAAAGTCCTCTGCCTCTTTTCTTAACTACGGCCAAAAATAGCCAGCTCTCATGATTTTGCTTGATAGGGTTCTAGCACCCATGTGGTTACCACAACACCCTTCGTGAATTTCTCTGAGGACATGAATGACTTCTTTCGGGCTTAGGCATCGTAAAAGAGGTTGTTCAAACCCTCTTCTGAACAGTTTTCCCTTGATTATGCAAAAACGAGATAACCTAATTCTTACCTTCGTTTCCTCTTTACTATTGTCAGGTAGCTCTCCCTTCTCCAAATATGCCATAATAGAGGAGCGCAAGTATCTTCCTTCTTCTAGTATGTGTACCTCCTCCTCTACAAATTCTCGATGCACCATTAATAAAGTGATTACCCTTTCTTGGCAATCTATTGCCAAGATATCTACCTTAGCCAGGTAATCTGCTCGGCCGTTCTCTTCTATGGGATTTGGTGGGCGGTCAAAGCATCCATGGTGTTGGCCAGCTCCCGAAATTGATCTAGATATTTTTACACGTGTCCTTCCCTTATTTCAAATTCTCCCCTTATTTGTTTGTATATAAGTTTTGAATCCACCTGTGCGCATATTTGTTCTGCCCCCAATTCCTTTGCCATCTGAACTATTCTTAGTAGGGCCTCATACTCTGCCGTGTTATTGGTTAAGGAATAGTTCATCCGCACTGCATTTCTATGGTCACACCTTCCGGATCTATTAATACTATTCCTAGGCCACAACCCGGGTTGCCTACCGAGCAGTCAGTGTAGATCTTCCACTCTTTCTTCTCCTTAGGAGAGCTGGTCATCTCTTGCATAAAGTCAGTGAATGCCTGGGCTTTGATGGTTTTTCACGCTTCAAAATTGATATCGAACTCGTTGAGCTAATTATCTATTTCACGTCCCTAGGCTTCCGATTTATCCATGATTGCTTTTATGGGTAGGTTGGTTCTGACCACTATGTTATGCAAGAGAAAATAGGGGCGGAGCTTGCGATCCGTCCCGACTAGAGCTAGCATGGCTCGCTCTATCTCCGCATACCGGAGCTTGGCGTCATGCAACACCTTGCTCCAATAATACACCGGCCTCTGCACTCTGCTATCTTCTCTAATTAGGACAGTGCTCATAACTTGCCTCCCTAAAGATAAGTATAGGATTACGGGTTCTCCCTGAACTGGCTTGGTAAGTAATGACATGATGACCAGATGTTCCTTCAACTTCTAAATTGCCTCATGGAATTCTACGTCCCATTAAAATCGAGCCCTCTTTCGCAAGGATAGAAAAAATGGTAAGCTTTTCTCGGCTGAGCGAGAAATGAACCTTCCCAGGGCTGTAATCCATCCCGCTAGACACTGCATTTATTTGACATTTCTCAGGGGTTTCATGTCCATAATAGCTTTAACTTTATCCGGGTTGGCCTTTTTTCCCCTTTCCGTGACCATATACCCAAGGAATTTTCCAGCTCTCACCCCAAACGCACACTTCTTGGGGTTGAGCTTCATTCTGTACTTTCTCAAGGGATTGATAGTCTCTCTTAGGTCATTAATGTGCGAGGCTTCCCTTGCGCTTTTCACCAGCATGTCATCCACATACACTTCCATATTACGCCCGAGATGGGTCTTGAACATATTTTCTACCAGCCGTTTATATGTGGCGCTTGCGTTCTTGAGCCCAAATAGCATGACCACGTAATAATAAGTTCCTTTTGGGGTATGAAACCAACCCATTTCTAATCCTCTTCGGCCAGCCTGATTTGGTGATATCCTTGCAAAGCTTCTATCATGCTTAGCCGTTCACAGCCTGATGTGAAATCCACCAGTTGGTCTATCCTTGGCAGTGGGTAGTGGTCCTTAGGGCAGACGCGATTGAGGTCTCTAAAATCTATGCACATTCGCCAATCGTCCTGGGTATTTGGTACTAACACCACGTTAGAGAGCCATTCTAGGAATTGTATCTCTTTAATATGCTTGGCTCGCAGAAATTTTTCCACCTCTACCTCAATGATGGCTTACTTCTCGGGACCGAAGTTACGCTTCCTCTGCTTCACCGATTTCATCGTGGGGATGATGTTGAGGTGATGTTCAGCTATCGCCAGGTCTATACCCACTACCTCTACTGACATCAGGTTTTCCTCTCGCTGAATTAGCTCGGGTCTGGATTCCTCTGTTCTTGCCCTCCTGCATCGCCTTTCTTCTTCATTGCGCCTAACACTTTCCACATACATCTGTCGTGACGTATATTGGTCACCACGGACTTCGCCCACTCCATCCAGAGTAGGAAATTTCAGCTACATGTGATAGACAGATATCACTGCTTGAAATTGGCTTAGAGATGGCCAACCCAGCATGGTGTTATACGAGGAGGGTTTGTCCAGTATCAAAAAATGCACCGACCTCGTCTGCCTGAACGGGTCTTCCCCTAGTATGACCAGGAGGTTCACTGCTCCAAGGGGTCTCAGGGCTCTACCCGCAAAGCCTACAAACAAGGTCATGACCTCTTCTAACTCCAAATTTAAATTCAACTTTCGAAAGAAATCATAAAATATAATATCTGTTGAGCTTCCCGTGTCAACAAAGATCCATCGTACATTGTAGTTAGCAACGGTGGTTGTTATGACCAGGGCATCCATGTGTGTTCTAGGATACCATTCTCATCCTCCGACCCAAAACAAATGGTCGGACTCGGTGCTAACTGTCCAACTTCTTGCGTTCTTCTAGTCAGGTCTTTTGCGGCCGGTAGATAATTGTTCTAGGTTCGCTAAGAATGCTCATCCCACTCACCCACTGTAATTATCAGAATTTTGCCTCTCACTTCCTGAGATTAGCTTCATTTGTGTACGCCCACCACTTCGACCCTGTCTGGTCTGGTATTGGTCATTTTTATAGTAGTCAGATTTGAAACCTTCCCTCTTTGCCCACACAAATTCTTTGAGGTGTCCTGCTTGCACCATTCGTTCTATCCCGTCCTTCAAATGTATGCACTTATCCCTGTCGTGTCCATATTCATTGTGATATTGATAGAATCGATCAAATTTTTCCTTTCTTGGATTTTGGGAATATGTTCTAGGCCACTTGAGGTCGGAATGTCGCTCGATTGCCTGCAGAATTTCTCCCTGAGGTGAAGCCAAAGGGTTATACCTATCAAACCGAGGACGACCTCCTACCAGATCAATCCTGGGCTTCTTCATTTGTGTCATATCTTCCTTGTCAGGCCGTTCCCTCCGCTTCTCTCCATCGTCTTTTATCTTCAAGGCCTCTTCCAAGTGGATGTACTTTTCTGCTCTCTCCAAGAGCTCTCCAAACTTCAGTGCTGGATTAATATATCCTCGGACGATTAACCAAGATTTCCTCAGACATTGATGGCACCTCCATCATGGCATCTATGAATCGCTTAATGTATTCGCGCAAACTTTCGCCTTGTTTTTGCTTCAAACTGAACAATTCTAGTGGCATTTTTTGATATTCCTGCAATTAGTGAACTGGTGCAAGAATGCAGAACTGAACTCATCAAAGTTGCTTATGGGATGGGGTTTAGTTGGCTAAACAAGAGCTAAGCCGACTTCATGAAGGTTGTGGATGCAATCTCGAACCGTCTGAGGTGATCCCACGGATCCATTGTACCATTTTATTTAAAGCCCAAGGAACGGTAAGAAGTTGGGAGATCGTCCCTCATGACCGCCTCTATGAACGGGATGCTTCGCCGTGCCTGGCCCAAACCCATTCCCGCTATCTTTTGCTTCACTTTTCTGACCTCTATTTGAAGATTTTGCATCTACTCGGTGAGGTCTGGGTTGGTTTTGCTTGAATTTTCGCTTTCTGAAGCAGAAAAGCACTCTTCGTCATCCTGGGGGGGGGGGGGGGGGGGGGGGGGGGTGCTCTAGCCATACGTTGGGTTGTCTGAGGTGGCTCTATCTCCGGTGGATGGCTTACCTTGGAGGGTGGCGTTGAAAGTTAGGCAAATTGCCTCAAAAAGGAATCATTCAGCGATTCTCCTTCTGCTTGTTGGGCTCTTCTTGGAGGGGGTTGCGCTGTTAGTTGTTGTCGATGGTCCTGCTGTCTCCAACATGCCCATTGGCGTAGAAGAACTTAGCGTACCACCCATCTCCGCCACCAGGTTCCGCCTAAGTCCGTCTGAGGCCATACTTCTTTCTTACGTCTTATTTTTTTCAACTTTTCCATAGACGGAGCCAATTGTTTTGCCCATAAAATTACTCCAAGAACACCTTCTCCTTTCACTGAGAATATCCCAACTTGCTCCAACAAAAAAACGTTAGAAAGGACCACCGAGGGTTTTTCGGTGGAAACCTCTCTTATGCTTAAGTAAGTTCAGCGTTTTATTTAGATCGGAATAAGCAAAATCAAGAGAAGAATGCTTAGAATGTCATACCTCTCTCAGCCTTGGGGCTGAGATATTTATAGTTTTAACCAAGTGGGGACTTTCGAGGATCTCAAAAATAGAAGATCCGAGATTCTTGGTCCGTTACTCAAAACGACCTGACCTGGAAGTTTCCTTCTAGGTGACAAATCAGTCTTGTCGCTAAGTTCTCTCAATTCCTGACCTGACCTCTTGAAACCTCATCCAATCTCCGAATGTGGTTAGGATAGTCTTCATCGGGCTATATGCTTGTCTTCTTCCTTGTTTTCACTCCTTCTAAAGTCACCAATTCAGTTTGTACCAACCAGGTCTGTCCAACCCTGTCCAAGCTGTATAACAGCCCTTCATCAGATCAGATCGCACCAAGGTCAGTCCTGGGTTTCTTGGAAGGAGTCTTGCTCTCTTTGTCAGGTCGCTCCCTCTGCTTTTCTCCATCATATTTAATCTTCAAGGCCTCCTCCAGGTGGATATATTTCTCTTCCCTTTCAAAGAGCTCTCCAAATTTCGGCGTTGGCTTGACTACCAGCGATTGGAAGAACTCCCCCTTCCTGAGCCTTTGGGTCAGAGCATTAATCAGGAGTTCTTCGAATGTTGACGGAACCTCCAATTTAGCATCCGTGAAACATTTGATAAATTTGCGCAGACCTTCTCCTTCTCTCTGCTTCAAACTGAACAGCTCCAACGGCATCTTCTAGTACTTCCCGCAACTAGTGAACTGATGCAAGAATGCAGAACTGAACTTATAAAAGTTGTTTATAGATCGGGGCAACTGGCTAAAAAAGAGCTGAGCTGGTTTTCTGAAAGTCGTGGGGAAGACCCGGCACATGATGGCATCAGAGAATTTATGCAGGGTAGCTGCAATCTCGAATCGGCTTAGGTGATCCCACGGATCTGTCATTCCATTATACTCAAAACCCATAGATCGATAAGAATCCGGGAGATTGTCCCACCTGAAGGACACCGTGCTTGGCCTACCCCCGTGCCCACCATATTTTTCTTGACTTATCTTACCTCCTTCTGCAAATTCTGCATCTACTTAGTGAGGTCTGGGTTGGTCTTGCCAGAAGTGTCACTGTCCAAGGCAAAAGAGCTCTCCTCCTCTTCCCGAGCTAGAGCTCTAACCATGCGCTAGGCAGTCTTGGGTGGTTCCGGCTCCGGCGGTTGAGTTACTTTAGGAGGGGGTGATGAAATCTCGGTGAATTTCTTCCCTACAGCTGCCTCCATCGCCTTGCCAATGAGGTCAGATATTTGTCGCAGAAAAGAGTAATTCAGTGATCCTCCATCAGCCTGTGAAGCTCCTCCTGGAGGGGGTTGCGACGTGCTTTGCCTAGCTATTGCTGACGGCCCTGCCATCTCTGGCATCCCCGTCGGTGTGGCAGAACTTGTCATACCGCCCAACTTCACCACTAGGTTTCGACGGAGTCCATCTGAATACGTGAGTTTATTTCATGTCCTAGCTTAGTTCCACGATATTCCCACAGACGGCACAAATTATTTTTCCCTAAAAAATGTCCACCAAGAACACCTGGTTCTTCTGGAAAATGGTCCTGACCTACTTCACAAGAACACGTTAGAAAGGACCACCGGGGGGATTCCGGTGGAATCCTCTCCGATTCTTAAGTCAGTAAGAATTTTAGGTGGAGAATAATAGAGTGAATACTTAGAACAGCATACCTCTTTCAGCCTGAGGCTGGGATAATTATAACCCTCATCAGGTGGGGCCTTTCCATTTCCAGGATCTCGGAAATGGAATCTGCGAATCTTGGGCTATTATTTAGAACGACCAAGTCAGGATATTCTCCTCTGGAATAACCTGCTCAGGCCATTTTCTCCGAGAAGACTGAGGTCAACCCAGTCACCAATCTCTTTGTATTCCTAATCTGATCTCAACAAAACATTGTCTGGGAGGTGAGGTCAGGTCAGGAAGCATCTTACCGCATTATAAGCTTTTCCTTTTACTCTTTCCTCCCTTCCCGTGGTCTTAGTCCAACTCATCCCAACATGCCTTTCCTAAGGTATTATTTAGGGGTCTTGATCTCCTCAGGTCGGGCATATTTAAGTCGTACCACTCTCTTTTTACTTCTTCTTTATTTTTGTTTACCATGGATGCCCTACGTGGCTAAACTACCTTTTTATCTTGGGTGAGACGATCGAAACCTTGAAATTAGATATCACTGTGAGATCAAATTTATTTTTATGTTTTATGTTTATATATTTATGTATCGATTATCCTCCGATTTTATTGTATGATTAATTTTTTAGTTCGTAGCTTGATCGACTTTCGTTATAAGCATGCGATTTTCTTGCTAGATTATTTTTCTGGTCGGATTAGATTAGATTATATTCATAAGAAGCAAATAAGATAGATAAGTCGGATTATGCATTATCGTTCTTAGGTGAAATAATCGAACAAGGTAGTATTTAATGGATTATTTATTTACTACTTGGATTGTCGATCTCGTGAATTTTTAATGCTATCATCAAGAGAATTCAACACGATTGTGGGAATTTCTCGATAATAAGAGTTTACGTGAATGGTTTATTTTACGTGATGAAATTACGAGATGGAACAACTAGTTCGATGATAATTATATAAATTGTAACTTGTTATTTTTGCATCAAGGATCGGTGAGTCACTTCAAGGTGGAAATCAAATTCAATCAAGACGTATTCTTCAAATAGTTGTTTCCGCCGTTCATTTATATTTATTTTAATTGTTTTAATTAATAACTTCTTTAGTTGTTCTCGTACTTTTAGTTATTTTAATATAATTAGATTTTAAAACCAAAACCCCCTTTTTTAAATCACATCGTTAAAGAAATTTAATTAAATTCTCTCCGAGAATTCGATCCCTACTCTCGTTACTATAAAATTATTCAGTAGGACTTCAATTGGGTGTCTCGGCAGCACTACCAGGCCGATTTGGGAAAGACCCAAGGAAAATTAGATGCTACATGGCAGGGACCGTATAAGGTTACCAGGATTCTCACGTGAGGAGCTTATGAACTCGAACAGATGAATGGAGTTAAACTGACATGAGCGTGGAACATAACAAATATGCGAATGTACTACGTGTGAAGTTAAATTACCAGGGTTGTTTATAAGTGGAATTGTGGTTAATTTAATTTATGCTATAGAATGAACTGACTTGATTGGTCGGTCAAGGGCAAGAGCCCAAAAAATTGGCCCGATTGGCCAAGGGGTGGATACCTCAAAAACATCTAACTTGATTGGTCATTCAAGGAAAAGAGCCCCAAAAACCGGCCCGATTGGCCAAGGAATGGACACCCCTAAAACACCTGACTTGATTGGACAGTCAAGGGCAAGAGCCCTAAAAAACCGGCATGATTAGCCAAGGGGTGGATACCCCTAGAACACCTGACCTAAAATGGCCAGTCAAGGGCCAGAGCCCCAAGAACGGGCCTGATTTGCCTACGGGTGAATACCACTGAAAACCTAACCCGATTGGTCAATTAAGGGTATGAGCCCCAAAAATTGATTTGGGTCGAACACCTTTTTGATCTAATGAATACCCTTATGGGTGGTCAGATAAGCTCGATTATAAAGGTTTATGAGTCCGAGCATGATATAAAAATGTGAATACAAACCAGAACTGAGTTAAAAGAAATTTACAAAAATCAAGAATCACAAGAAAATTCTTGCATTGTTTTTTTCAAAAGAAACACAAGGTACTACCCCAGTGGTTAACATGAAATGAGAAGACCAGGCCTCAGGCTTGATGGAAGTTTATATAGAGCAAGTGTGCTTTAATTTAGAGCTCGATCGGAAGAGTTTTAAGAATGGGACGAGGAGGCCCTCCTATCTGCATCTAAGACTCGGCGAATACACCAGAGTTCCTGATCGGTTTCATATAGGCGAAGATGATACTTATCCACACGCTCGGTTTTAGTTTGGTTTTTGCCAACGGCGGTAAATAAATGGCACACAGATCTCAATAGATCGGCATGCTCCTATTTGAGTTGTCGAATCAATTGGAGAAGCTCAAACTATTCACGTTTATAATGACGTTTCTTCTGCCTTTTTCTCTCCAGGAGTATGCGTAGTTGGGCAAATATTTCGTGAAAGTTAGCATTTTCCTCTAAAAGGAGGAAATTTTATTTTAAAAAAAGAGGTTTTTCTTATTGAGAGTATCTATCTCCTCAATTAAAGATGCAGACGCCATAGTAGTAATGCATAAACAAGAAAAGTTGTTTATATAAGGAAAAGAGAGAGTACATAGTGCAAGGGTTTCCAGCTCGCCTAGACCACCGAAGGTCCAGGAGGAGGTGGTTGCCGGCAGAGCAAGGGTCAAGACCTACTCTGGACGAGAGGAGGGGCCTTGGTCAGGAGCATTTAAGACCTGAAGAACATGCTCGGCAACCTCCGGGGTACCGATCTGGTGAAAGCAATCATCCTCCTTAACAAACATTTCTCGGGGGCAATCCAGGACGGATGTGCTAGTGAACAGGTTTAGGTTGGGGTTTTCCACCTTGGATCCTGAAGGTGCAACCCCTTTCATGGATCGGGCTCATTGCACGGGGCAAGCACTTGCTCATCCCCCAATTCAGATTGGACCGTTAGATTTGGGTCTGATTGGTCCCTCTAGCATGGCCATTTCCTCTGGTTTGATCGACTCTTAAAGCCTGGCTGGCTCATCGAGAGGGCTTTCTCCTGTCGGTGGAGAAGACATTTTTGTTTACGTGCGGCCATCATCTTTTTCATCATGGTGACTGCAAGAGAATTTACAAAAAGGGTTAATAATGGAAATATGAAAGTAATACTAAATTCTCGGGTAGATAAGAAAACAAGGAGAGAGAAGGACAGAGATGGATAGCTTTTTTAATATACCGATCTCAGAAGATAGAGGGCCAGTCTCTTCTCTAGAATTGAAGAAGCTTAGGACTAGGATGATATTTTTTATATCAAGAGGTCGTTCTCCTCTGATCAGATGAGCTTGAGCAGGAAGAGTACTGATGGATACCGGAGAGAAACCCCAGTCACCAAAGTAGTGAAAAAAAAAGAATTTTTTCCTCTTCATAAGGATAAGCACAAGGGTTTCTCTTCTTACATAAGGTTCATTGCATGTACACTCTTGATTCTTTTCGTTATTCGAAGACGAACAAACCGATAAGTGTGGGGTAGTTGTTTCTCTACCAATTGCTGTGTTTTTCCTAGTGTCTTTAGTTAGAGTTTAGCGTTGTTTTTAGTTGTTTTGAGTCGTTTATTCTAGGGTTTTAGGTCATTTTCTTGTTTATCTACCTTTTGACTTAATGTGTACGAAATGTGAGGTGTTTGTGCTATTTTTGGGTTTTTAAGTTTGAATTCTTGTTTTGTATGTGGCTAAAAGGGATTATATTCACTTGGTGGACGATTTGGACCAAAAAATGAGAAAATCGAGCCGAAAGCATCCAGGATCGACTGAAAAACTCAAAATCGACTGCCAGATCGACTGGTGGTCGATGGTCTGGTCACGGATCGACTGAAAGAGCTCCAAATCAACTGTCGGGCAGTAGCCACCTCCTTAGAAGCAGAGCAGTCGATCGACGGCACCCTGTCGATCAACTGACAGTCGATAGACTGCCTTGCAGTCGATCGATAGGTGGTCGATCGACACCCCCTGCTGTCGATCGACTGCAAATGCTGAGGGTTGTGGGAATTTTGGTGTTTTTGACTTTTTTGCCCCTATAAACAACTATATAAATCCCACACCTTGCACCATTGAAAAGATAACTCCCCTCCCAACCCAAGCTAGGGTTTGGGATCAAAATTACTCTCAAGCTATTGGATAATTCGCTTTTCTTAAGTTTTAGATTCAAATTGAAGCTTTGATGTATTTTTATTTCTAGATTTAGATTTACTTTCATGCTTGGCCTTGGGTTTGTAAGCCTAAGAGGAATCCGAATACTCCTTTTGATTGTTACTTGACAAACGAGAAATTACACGCTAATTGACGGTTTAATTCTGGTGATTTTATGTGCTTAATATTATCATATATGCCTATTTCTCGTATAATTGTTATTATGAGCAATCAAGCAACAATTGTATATTTCTTCTCTATTTCGCAGTATTTGGTGCTATATTTATCAAAGGATGTCTCACAAGGAAGTAGAGAAACGAGGATTGACGGATCGATAAGAGAAAAATCAAGAATCAGGATGATGCGTCGATGCCGAGGATGGACCGCGTTAGTCGACGCGATGTGCGGTGTGGCGCCGAAGGCTGGCTCACGTCAGTCAACGCTATGTCGATGCTACGTCGACGCTAATGTTCTGAAGCGTCGATGTCGACGCCCATGCAGTCGATGCTACGTCGACGCTCGTGTCTGAAGCGTCGATGTCGACGCCCATGCAGTCGACGCTACGTCGACGCTCGTGTCTGAAGCGTCGATGTCGACGC
>BMAC01000782.1:0-21903 GCA_014905375.1 Phtheirospermum japonicum
CCTCCATGGTGCTGGTCCTGGCTTTGGCCCTCCACCGCCTTGTTGCCTTTGACCATACACAGGACAGAACTGCGTTGCATGCCCACTCTGACGGCAGCGGTAACACTTTCCTTGCCCTAGAAGGCACTCACCAAAATGTCTCTTACCGCAATTTTGGCACATGGGCTTGTTGTCCATCCCTTGCTGAAGGTTTCCGCCACCAGTCTTCTGTTGCTTGCCATGGTTGGAGCTTCCTCCTTCCCACTTCCTCTTGTCCACCGAAGCCGTGGGTTTAGACTTCACCTCATCCATTCCAAGACTTGACTCCACGTCTTGGGCTCTTTTAACCATTTTCGAGTACGGGAGATCACCTTGTGCTGATAAGATACCCGCTAGTTGAGCCCTGAAACCTCTTTTGAACCTCAACGATTTCTTCAAATCGGTGTCCACCAGGTGTGTAGCGAAATGGCTCAACTGGTTAAACCTCCTCTCGTACTCAGTGACCGTCAGGTTTCCTTGTTTGAGGTTCAGGAATTCGGTCTCCTTCTGATCGCGGTACGAGCGRGGGAAAAACTTCTCCATAACCACCGTCTTGAACTTGTTCCAAGTGAAGGCGTCTCGCTCTGCCTCTGAACAGTTTCTCCAATAACCTTCCCACCAGTGGTCAGCATCTTCAGTTAGCTGAAAAGTGGCACACGTGACCTTTTGAGCGTCATCGCACGCTATCATTCGAAAGATTCTTTCAAGCGACCGAAACCACTCCTCCACTGCATCAGGTCCATCTCTCCCATTGAAAGTTGGTGGTCGGTACTGACGGAACTGATCCACTGCTCTCGGGTTGTTGCCTCCATTCCCCAAACCGTTATCTTGAAGGCGTTGGAAGAAGTTGGTGAAAACTGTATCCATATCCTCAACGGTCGTTTGGTCGAAGTGGGGTGGGTTTTCTTCATTAACCCTATTCCCTCTTCCTCTTCCCTTTGGAAACCTCTTCACGGTTTTCCTTGGGAGTTTCTTCTTTGGATAAGCGCCACAAATGATGTTTTGGTCAACAAAATAACCTCATCGTGTCGACTTCCGAAAAAACCCATAAATAATGAAATCCTCCATGCCTTAGAGTGTCATCATACCAATAGCATCAACAACCATTCCCAATACAACACATTCACATCAAAAGCATCATCAACCATTCCCAAGACAATGCAATCATATCCAAAGTATAAACATCCATACCCAATACAATGCAGTTATGAATTAACATGGAATTTAAATAAATGATTAAACAATTGCAATGAACTTTTGTACCTTGAGGATATCGACGAATGTTCCACGAGGAGGAATGAAAACTATATAAGTAATCCAAATATTTATTTTATAAACTTTTTGATTTTCACAAACGAAACGAGTCTACAGAACCAATCAAAACCTTGGCTCTGACACCACCTTTGTAACGCCCCGATTTCACTTTAGTCGAAAAATGATTTATATTTTTAAGTAATTAAATGGAGAAATCTTGGCGTCACAATAAATGTTTAGTTTTCATGATTTTAATTTAAAAGATTTACATTTTTAAAAACGTTCAAGAATTACGCAGCGGAAATAATCATAATATAAATAACCCAAATCACCATCAAAAGTAATTTATAATCAAAAACACTTCTTTATGTCTAGTTCAACCCTTATTTAAAACAATGAAACAAGATTTAAAACATAAAATCAACATCAAGACTTTTCATTCCCCTCCTCGTTTCCCTTTCATTCGATATCTTCATTTGTACCTGAAAAACACGTCGTTGATTTGGGATGAGCTCAACGTACTCAATAGTTACACCGACATACCTCATGCAAAATTATACAACTCACAAATAGCACAATTAACCATATAATTCATAAATTTAACGTAGAAGACAGTTGACTGCAGCTAAAACGCGGCGGGTTTCCCCGATGACCCTTTTCCCCGGTCATAGGCACTTAAGGCCCCTGGTTTTAATCATTGGATATAGCACGTTGGGATAAACCCAATGACCCTTTTCCCCGGTCACGGACAACTTTTGCGGTCCACGGCTATATTAATTTATAAACATAGAATTTCATGATATACATTGTACGTAGATTTGAGCACATAGAATTTAACACAAGACAAGTCGGTGGTCCCTACCTCGTAAATATGCCGTGGAAAGTCGAGTGATATGCACGTAGTTGAAATCCTAAGTCCCCTTAATTCTCGTCACCTAATAAATTAGAAAAAATATATTTAATTAGTATTTTTCATATTTAAAATAGTAATAATATAATAATAGTAATAATAATACAATATTAATGATAATAATAATAATAACAATAATAATGTTAATAATAATAATAATAATAATATAATAGCAATAATAATTAAAAAGGACTGGAGTGCAGTTTTAAAATATGTTTTGGGGCTGGATTGGGGTTATTGGACATCTAAGGGTTCAATTGAAAAGGGTTAGGAAGTTGGGGGGTCAATTCTGGAAATTTGGAAAATGGGCTGGATATATGAGGAGGACCCAGCCCATTTACTCCTCAAATTTCTCCTCTCCCGTCTCTTTCCCCTTTCTCCCCCAAAGCAAATCGGCCAGACTCTCTCTCCCTTCCTCAGTCGTCYCCGGCGGCCGAAGGTGCAGGCGGTGGAAATCGGCGGCGCGATGGTGGAGAAGAACCGGCAAGGAGGCGCAACCGGCGATTTCTTCTCCAAAAAAAAATTGGGATTGGCCGGCACCTCCTCCTTCGATCGATCGGCGGCTGGCATTTTTCGGCGACTGCTCGCAGTGGCGGACGYCAGCGACTTTCTTCCCCAAACTTCACGGCGAGGACCTCCGCCTTTAATTTCGCCATGGCAGGGGCTCGGCTGGTTTACGTGGGGCCGCGGGTTGGCAAAAGGCGTTGGTGGTTGAGGACGGTGATGGTGAAAGGCGACGTCAACGGCTGTCCATCGTGGGCTAGGCTCTGGGCGGAGGTGGTGACTGAAACCCCGGGGCTGAGATATGGCGTGGGTCGTGGGTTTGGGTTTGTTTTGGTTGGTTTTGGGATTTGGAAGGTGGTGGTTTGGGATTTGTGTTGGGTTCGGGCCGTGAAACGGGGTGCGCCTGGTGTTGGGTTGAAACGGGCGGCCGTGGCTTCAAGTTTGGGTCTTGGTTTCGAGCTTGTACGTATGGACTGGTTCTCGGGGGTCTGTAGTTGGCGGTGGTGGTTTGACGTGGCTGTGGTGGTATTGAAAACGTGGGCCGCTGGTGTGGCGCGATTCGTCGCAGCAAAGTCGGGCTGGGGATTGAGAAACGATGGGTTGTTGGGTCTCGTCAAAATTCGGGACTCGGCATTTGGGAAATGTTGCTGTGGCTGTCAGCGACTGGAAGTCGGGCCGTGGTTGCTCGGGTTTGGACAGGGGTCCGGTTTGGTGTCGGCGACTATTTATTTGGCAGGGGTTGTAAGGAATTGACTGGGAACGATCGGGTCGTCGAGGCTTAGCGGTGGCGATGGGGGCTTGTTTTGGTTTGGTTTGGGATGGGTTTTTGATGAATGTTTGTTTGAAAAACTTTAGAAAGAAAAATACAAGAACAAGGTTTGTAGCTGTTTACTGTCGATTGGGTGCAGGGATGAGTGAAAAATGGTTTCTTTGAAAAAAATAGGTTTAGAAAATTAGGATTGATCTACCTGTTGTTTGCTTGCAGCCGTATGCAAGCAGAATTGTGAAAAAGTGGTGTTTTGGATTTTTCTTTATAAACTAAACTTAGAATTTATTTATGGAAGGTTATGGCTTAGGTTTAGTGGACTTGGGCTAATCATTGGGATCGTTTTTGAAGTTCGAAAAGAAAACGATCCACTAGACGACTTAAGTTTTAAATCGAATAATTTCGTGAACGACCTAATAATATTTTAAATGTTTAAAATAACTATAATACAAATAAATTATAATAATTTTAGAAGTTGAGATTATTTTAAAACTAAAATCTACTAATTTGATTAAAATAAGATTTTAAAATAATTTATGATAATTTATATAGAATACGACTAAATTATAATAGTTTTAAAATTTTAGGTGTATAATAGAATTATCAATCGCGTTAGAAATCCTATTAAATAGAATTTCTTAAACCAATTAAAACTAAAAGTAGAAAATAATTTATGGCGACGAGCTTGGAACTAAGATTTTATATATATGTATATTTTTTTTAATGCATGATGATAAATAAATAAATATGCATTGGATGTATGGATGTTACAGAGTACGTCGAGCTAATGGCGTAAAACAAGCGCTACATGGGAGGCAACCCATGATTCTTCTAACCCTTTCTTATTTTCTTTTCTTTTTCTCCTTTCTTCTTTCGATTTTGCATATATTCTATCTTTATATGAGTTTAACTAATGTTTTAGGGTTTGTGTGGGTGCAATCGTGGAGGTTTTGGAAAGAAGAGGATCGAAATCGTGGATTCGGCTACACTGTTGTAGTCGATCGACTGTATCCAGTCGATTAGACTGGTACACTGACGATCGACTGCCAAATTGACTGCACCTCTCCGAATCGAATGGAGGACAGTAGCTCAAGGTCTTCAAGGCTCAGTCGATCGACCAACCGTCAATCGATCAACTGCCCAGTCGATCGACTAAAATTCAATTGATCGACTGCCCCACTTGCGCAGCCCAACTGGAAGGTAATAAAAGCCGGTCGATTTTCTCCCTTCCTCTCCCATTAGACTACAACAAAACACGGGAAAAAAAGGGAGCGAAAAAAAAAAACAGAAAGAAAAAGATAGAAAAAAAAAGAAAAAGAAAGAAACAAAAAAGAGAAGGAGAGAAGAGGGTTAGTCGATCGATCAATCTTTTGCGCGGGAATTCTTCTTTCCTTTCCGTCTTCAACAAACGAGATTTGGGGGGTTTTGCACTTCGACCTTCAATTCGAAATCCAAGCAATTTCTTGAGGTAATTCGCTAGAACCAACTCGTAGGAACCTTATTTTGATCGATTGGTTGTGTTTGGGGGTACTTGGGTCTCAAACTTCCTTTGAATTCCTTGTTTTGAACTTGTGCCTACCAAGTGTTCGAGGAAATGCCTCAATGAACGTTCTTGTTTGATTTCCCCTCGTTTATCCGTTTCGAGCGTCGTTTTGATTCTTGCAACTCTTAAAACACATACCTTGTTCTTTTCACGTGCTCCTAACCCCGTTTCCATGGCCAAATATTCCGACAACGATGCCCCTTATACCAACCTTGCCGGCAATTACCCCGCCCCCTTTCCAATTTATTCCGAGGCCGAGGGGGAAATCTTTCTAAACCTTTCCCAACGGAACTTCACCGTTCCACATTACGTCACCCTCGAGCGCCTCGACGAGTGGGTGGCAAACAGAGACCATCATGGGTTTGGGACACGGGTGCTACATTTCATCGATGCCTTGAGCGCCCATTATTTTGCATCCCTCCGAGCACCGGCCTACCGAGAGTTGATGCTCAAATTCTTCACTACCTATCGGGCCCACGAGTGCTTGAAATTCACCGTTCATCTCGGATGGAGGGAGCATCATATCACCCAAGAGGTGCTCCAAGAGGTCCTCGATTTTAATTGCGAGGAGTTGTGGGATGAGCGGCCAAGGGAGTTTACCCCGACGCAATTTTGGGAAACGATCACGGGCGGACGTGGAACTTCTCGATATCAAGCCTCGGCCATCACCGACTTGGCACTATTGGGTGTGTTCAAGTTTTTCTCCCACGTCGTGATGGGCAAGCACGAGAGCACCAACCTCACCCAACACGAGGTATACGTGCTTTGGTGTTTGATCAATGGGCGTCAAGATCCAATCTATCCTCATATTCGAGCCGGGATCCGTGGGATTACGAAGACAAGAGGCGGGAGTGTATCCTGGGTCGGGATGGGGCCCATGATCACTTTTATAGCCCATCATTTTAGGTTCGACCCGGAGGCGACTCATATGACGAGGATCGAGCCGATTGAGTTGGGATGGAAATTGCCGAGAATTCTGACGAAACCCCAACGATCCCACCACCGGAACCAAGAACAAGAGGAGGAGGATGAGTTTAATAGGCGGCACAACGAGGGAGTCGAGGCCGACGAAGCCCCGAACACCAGTTCTGGCATGCATTTCGACGCAAGCACGAGCCATGATGCAATCCCGCAATACGGAGGCCCGAGCACCGGCCCGAGTCCCGACATGGATTGGCACGAGTTCCAATGCCAAGTGTTTGAGTGTTTTGATCAGCTCGACGCGGGGCAAGCAAGGGCTGACCGAGCACACCGTGCCCTCTTGTTGATCGAGAGCCGTATGCACCGGGATGAGGAGGAAGAAGATGAGGAATATTATGAGAACTAGGAAGAAGAGGAGAACGACGATGACGAGGAGGAAGAGGAAACAACGGAGGAATAAGAAGAGGACGAGGAGGCGAACCTCCAACCCCAACGTCGGAGACGTCATTGATTTTCTTATCACTCTTGTATTTATTTGGTTATTTTGTTTTCTTAAGACTTGCACGTTATTTTGGTTTGTATTATTTTGATTCGATTATGTTCTTTTATTTCTCATCTATCTCTTGAAGAATACAAAAAACATTTGAAAACCTTAAAAACAAAAAATCATGAGTTTTGATTTCGTGTGATTTTCTTGTATATATCTCGTTTTCCGACTCCAACCTTGGGCGAATTGATGGCTTGGTAGCATTCATGAAGTCGGAAGATACTAGCCATGCTCGAGTTTTACTTGGATTGCTTGATTTTTAAGTGGACCCCACCGAGCTTGACCCAAACTCGCTCAGTTGAGGGAGTTTCTATTCATACCCCTTTTACTTGATTTTCATTAAAATGTAATGAGGGCATTGCATGGTTTGAGTGTGGGGTGGGTAGGTGGTTAGGGTCCGTGTTTTTATCGAGCATGTTTTGTTGTTCTTAACTCGAGCCTTGGCGAAGTGACGCTTACTATTTGTGCATTTATATGGTTGAGTCGAATTTTGTGTCTTTTGTGTGTCTATTACATGTTTAAACAATTACCACTTGCTTGGAGGTTTGAATAGTTTACTTGTCGGGCTTTTGCATGTTTATAGCCTCTTGTGTGAGGGGTTGAATTTTTGTGCTTCGTCCAAAACCCGCCTATATATATATAATCAACATTTACTTGTGAAAAGATTGCAAAACTCTAAAAGCTCTTTCAATTTCGCTCCCAAATTCGGTGCAAACTAGTGAGTAGCCTTGTGCGATTTATCGGCTTGCTTGCACGTTTTATAGAAATTGCATTGAGGAGGTTTGATTTTGCTCGTACATGATTGAATTCGAAAATGACCTTGAGGCACATATATCACCCTTGTTCCGGCCATATCCAAATATATACGCTACTTAAAAATCCCAAATGAGCCCCCTTGAGCCTTTATCCCGTTTCTTGTTAGCTAAGCTCGATTTCAGCTCTTGTATCTTCATAAATTGTGAGGTAAGAGGGTATGTTGTTAGATGACGAGAAATGTGAGGGAAATCTATTGTGGGTTTCGGGTTTTGAGTTTCTTACACAAAAGAAAATCCAACACAAATCACGAAAAGTGATAAAGCGTGCGTTCAAGTGAAAAGCCTAATTCAAAAGTGCTAAGTTTACAAAAAGAAGCAAATTCAAAAAGTTTCTAAGTGTTTTGAAATAAAAGTCGGGAAAGTGAGTGAACGAAAGGGTTTCGAATGAAAGTTTGGCAAATTGGGAAAGGTGAAGCGATTATAAGCTTCGGGTTTTAGAAATTATGATTTTTTGAGTTATTGATCACGTTTGATCGTGTGTTAGCCACTATATTCATATGTTCCATACCTTACTAAAGAGACAACATTACAACCCATAATAAAGACCTCTTTCGATTCTTATTGGTCATGTACTATGAGCAATTTTGAGCGTCCGACTTGTGAAATCTTGACAAGGTGCATGTATTGACCGACTCGAGCGTAAACACATCCTATATACTAAACACTTGAGCGAATTGAGTGAACACCCTCAAATTTCCATTTGTGAGGAAGTCATCGATTTGGCTTGCATTTGAGAAAGAGTAATACGAGCAATGCTTGACGATAACGAGTTGTGTTGACACTTTCATCATATTAATAAGGATAAGCACAAGGATTTTTCTATTTACATAATGTTCATTACATGTACACTCTCGTTTGATTTTAGACGAATGTCTATCTATAGACTCCGTTAACAAAAATATTTATGATTGCATACCTTTTATATTGGTAAGTGCTGCTCTAATCTAAATAGTACGATATTAGTTTGAAAGCTTGCATCTACGCGGGCATTGCTAAGGAAATAAAAAAAATGTAATATTTATTAAAAAATATTAAATTCAGAAAGTAAATATTAAATATAAAATTAAAAAAAAATCTTTTCACTAAATATGACAAACGTACATAACTTGTACTTAAATATGACTTTTGCATAGAAGAATATGTATCCATTATGTTTTGTTTAATTTATTCATTCTTTTGTATGTTTTTAGAATAAATGTGTGTACTTTAATTGAAGGGGAAAATTATATATATATATATATATATATATATATATATATATATATATATATATATATATATATTTCATCTTAACATTTTTTATTTTTATTTTTGTACTTTAATGCATCATGTGTACTAAACAAAATTTTGAAAGCACATCACCTGGCCAGCCAAATCGGCCTAACTCATCGATACTCATTTGAACTCGCGAGTGAGGTTGCATCATTTCAAACTCGTATAGTTCAGGATGCATTGTATCAAACTCTTATACTCCAGTTGCATTTATCAAAACATACCTTAACTTTTTTAATTTTTAATATATATATATATATATATATATATATATATATATATATATATATATATATATATATAATTTTATTTTTTCTTTGAATATATTTTAATGTATATTATATCAAATTAGTATTTTTTTTTGACAACATACACATTTGGCAAGTACAAGAGAAATACACATGATTAAAGATTTTATTTATATATATATATATACAAAAAACCTAATGCAAGGCAATGCAAGGGGTAAAGAGAGTCGAACAATATATGATAATACTCACAGAAGTTAAAAAAAATTATCATACAAATAATATCTGAATTAATACAATTCTATTTGCTTGTCGATTATTTTTCTTATTACAAATAAAATAAGATGTGGATATTGTTTTATATAGAAAAAACACAAATTGACAAGCAATTGGGATTATGTTAATATAGACAAAAAAAAATATTATCTATTAAATCTGGATTATTTATATACATATGTTTAAAATTACATAAGTTATAAATTTTGTCATATAAACAATATTCGAGTTTAATAGATAATGTTAATCTTTTTTGTCAATAATAATATAATTCCATTTGCTTGTCAATTTTTCTTATTGAAAAGAAAATATTATCATCTTGTATCGTTCAACTTTCTTTGTCTGTTGCATTACTAAATTATCTTGTGTTAAAGTTCTTATATATTTAAAAAATAAAATCTTTAATCGTGTGTGTGTGTTTATGTGTTGCAAAAATTCATTACATTGACCTGGGTGTACATTGCTAGGTGCACCCGACATAAATACATTATCGTCCAGTTATATGTGATGATACGTGTCAGTTATACATGATGATATGTGCTAGTTATATATGATGATATATGACAAATATTTAGAACTTAGGGTTTACTTTGCCATTTTAGGTTTTACTTTTCCATTTTAGGGTTTAGTTTCCCATTTTTAGGGTTTAGTTTTCCATTTCAAGATTTAGTTTCAATCTTAAAGTTTGGTTTCCTATTTTAGGGTCACTACAAAAATCTATCATCATACCAGTTATATGTGATGATATATGTCAGTTATATTTGATATATGTCAGTTATGAGTGATGATATATAACAGAAATTTAGGGTTTAAGGTTTAGTCTTTCATTTTTAGAATTTGTTTTCTATTTTAGGGTTATTTCTTCATTTTAGAATTTTTGATTTTAAATTTAGGATTTTAGTTATTTGTGATGATATATATCAGTTATATGTGGATGACATATGTACCAATTAGATGTGATTATATGTACCAATTATATATGATGATAAATGAATTATTGGGTGCACCCAAATGCACCCAATAATGACTCGTGTGTTGCCTAATGTGCTTTTTATCGTCAAAGGATTATTTTAATTTGATATGATATACATTAAAAGTAACTTCAAAACCAAAAATTTACTAAGATTTTCAAAAGGTTCAGATGAGTTTCGATAAATGCATCCTGAATTATACAGGTTTGATAAAATGCATCCCAAGTATACGAGTTTGAGAAGATGCAACCTCACTCGCGAGTTCAGGTAAATTCCGATGAGTTGGGCATTTGACTTACCGGGTGATGCATTTTTACAATCCCGTATAGTATAAAATGTATTAAATTACAAAATAAAAAATATTGGGATGCAAATCTAAAAAAATGCGTATAATAGAGGATGGTTATAATTTTGCGTATAGTAGAGGATGATTATAATTTTTCCCTTACTTTATATGGTGTGAGTTTTTGCAAAGAAAGTCTGATTTTTAAATTAATAAGTCTATTTATCGTGGAATATGTTTTTAATTAAAAGCTCTACGACGTTCACGTGTGTATTATATGATTACTTGTTTTTTAGTATACATAAAACAAATGGTTTTTGCAAAGAGTATTGGAGATGCAAATAGAAAACTGTGGCGTTTACCCTTGAATGTATGACATATTGTTTGCAAAGTAGAGGTAATTTCTTAGGTGGGCCCAGGTGTACCTTGTTAGGTGCACCCGATAAAAATCTATTATCGTCCAATTATATGTGATGATATATGTCAATTACACGTGATTATATATGTAGTTATATATAATGATATATGACAGAAATTTAGAGTTTAGGGTTTACTTTTTCATTTTAGGGTCCCAGCATAAATTTGTCATCGTACCAGTTATAGGTGATGATATATGTCAATGGATTATAAGGTTTAGTTTCCCATTATAGGTTTTAATTTTCTATTTTTATGGTTTATTTTTTCATTTTAGGGTTTATTTTTTTTCATTTTGGGGTTTTAGATATTAGATTTAGAGTTTCAGTTATTTGTAATAATATATATCAGTTATATGTGATGATATATACCAATTATATGTGTTGATATATACTCCCTCCGTTTCTTAATAAGTGTCGTTTTAGAGTTTTTGTTCAAAATTAAGTAACATAATATTTGACCAACATATCCCTAATCAATAAATAATATTCTCGTTTAATTACTTTCATTCTTTTCCTTTAATTATTCTATTACTATAAACTTGTTTATATTTTTTAAAATAAGTGGGGAGAAAACTGGAATAAAGTGGTAAAAACTTTTAAAACGACATTTAATTTGTAATAAAATTGAATTTCCAAAACGACACTTACTTTAAAACAGAGGGACTACCAATTTTATGCAATAATAAATTAAATTATTGGATGCACATTGTAAGGTGCACTCAGGTCCACGGTATAATAACTTCAGCATAGGCATATGAAACGAAGAGAAAAAAAGGATTAGGGAATCTCTAACTAATGCAAAAACTCAAATTTGCAGTCCAAATCTGCTTCAACTGGTACTAAACTCAAACCCAAAATTGCGCTTTGATGACTTCTCTCTCCTCTCACCTCATATTTGCGTTCTACTGTAGAAACGCGAATCTGCTTTTTTCATTTTTTGAATATTACAAAATAGGCCTTTATGTTATGCTTATATAAATTTACAAAGATATCTATCAATATTGTTTTAAATAATAAGACTTTTTATTATTTCATTGTTTTAGTTTTATGCATGTTTTTTGTAAGATGATTATTATAAGAATAAATTAATTTGTAGTTGTAATTTTATTTGTGTGTGTGTGTGTGCGCGCGCTTTAATGTAATTTTCTTCTGGAGTAGTATCATTTTTTTTCATTTAATAAATATTTAATTAGTATTTTTTTTATGAATTAGGTGGACTATTTTTATTATACTCTTGGTGATATAAAAAATTTAAGGATTCAATTTGTAAAAGTGATAATAGGTATTACTGAAAATTATATAAAAAGAAATTATGAGAAGAGAATATTCTTTTATTTTAAAAACGAGTTTATCAGTTGGAAATGAATTATTATTTGATATGACAATTAATGTATTTGTAAATTTGAATATATATTTGATTGAAGATTGTCTTAGATAGAAAATAAAACAAAATGGAGTATATATTAGTTAGATAAGTGTCATATTTTCCAATGCAATATATATATATATATATATATTTAGAGTCGGACAACCCATTAGGTCGCCTAATTAGATCTAAAATCCACCCGTATTACTAATTTAATGTACAACTGATTTTTCATTGCTTCGCAGTTTGGACTCTATATTTGGATATAGGTGTGGGTAGAAGTGCTTTGATGCATGGCTGGTTTGGAAATATTGAGTCTACTACCAAGCCTAGATGAAATTTACTTTATTATCCTCCACACATCCTTATAATATGCATAACTCATTCTCTTTGTCCTCTTTTCTATTTTTTTTTATTCGGAACTCTACCAACAATTACGCAAAAACCAATACTCCAGATTTAACCAAATATTGAAGGAAAAACAATTAGTGTGCATTCGTCAACAACTAATTGATAAGGGACAATTTAGGTTGTTATCTTTATGTATTATAAATCATGTATTTGATAGCCTATATAAAGGGAGTATTTGATAAATAAGAGAATCGTAATTTCTACCGTCTCCATTGTCTCCTTAGTATCTTCTTCTTTTCTACTTTTCCTTTTACACGTTATCAGTATAAAACTCTAACCTATGAGAGAGAACTACAAATAAGTCATTATAACCAAAGCAACAATTACACAATTTTTGTAGGTCAAAAATCTAACCACGCTGTAAGTATGAAAAATCATTTTCTCACGTTTCAATCGTTGGATCACATTACAATTTTTACATAACCTTCAAAGTCTATTGAATTACATTTTGAATGGTGGAAGTTGGATTTAGAGATACGTGGAAATATATATAAATTTTCTAACAAAGTAAATTTTATATTCGGAGTTTTCTGTGTAGCATTATTAAAAACAAGATTTCGCAAGATCAAACCGTCGGATAAATCCACAATTTGGATATATTATTCCAAACATAATCAAGTTCAATATGACCGGTCAATATTTGAATATAAAGTCTTAAGAATCCTATAATGAATTTTGAACAGAGCTGATCCTATTTCCCGAAACTATCCACCCAAATTTTATTTAAATATGCACAATCTAACCGTTGGGTGAAGCTGAATTTTGGATATAATATTCATAAGATATATTGGTTAAATCTGTACAGTGGAAATTGATTTTGAAGGTCTGTGTCATCAGAAACATATCGCGGACAAACCTATTGCATAAACAAAATTAGGAAAGAATCGTGTCTTTCCTCTAAGGTAACTCGAATTACCCTATCATTTATTAAATGCAACTAATAAATATTTGTTTATATGGATATATGGCATGATATGTATTATTATGTATTCTTATACAAAGTATGTATATGTATGTATGTTACCTATGATTATATGCATGTGATGTTATGTACAATATTGACAAACATGAAATTTTGCAATACTTTAATGATTTTCATAGTGTACATGCTTTTAGATGATTTCTTATATAGAAATCGTAAATAAAGTTATTTACATGATTAGATGGGAGACTGATCATGATTTGCCAATATGTTTAGATAATCATGAATTTCGATGAATTGATAGATTCATTCATGTATGTTGGTAATTCTCTTCAAGCTGATTTTATAAGCTACTTTCAATGTATGCATTATTGATTGTACATTTTCATATTTTCATGATAATGAAAGTTCATGAACAATAAAGAATTGTATAAATAAGTCTTGTGATAAAGTATATTCACATAATATCAAGAAAGAGTATGATGTATTTTCTTCAAATTCATTATCTAAAGAAATTGATTAAACTAACTCAATTTAAATACAAAATAATATACACAAAAGAAATTGAGTACTACCATCATTGGTTCGATGTGAAAACTAGAATAACCACAATTCCACAATAATATCATCCACCAACCCCTAATTGACAAAGAATTGTCAAACTAAATCAAAGTCAATTCTTTAATGAATCTGAGAATTCATATTGACCCCAATCTGTTGGATGTATATTTAGTTACAAACTTTCAATGAACTTTAGGATATGCTCTAAATGAGTATTTTGGGAATTTTATGAAAAACTACTTCCAAGCCTAAGAATTTAGTAAAAAGAAATTTGTTTGATTGCTAAAAATGGTCAATGACTTTGATCTGTTGCGACTAAAAATATGTCTTAACATATGTGAAAAAGAAAGTTACTTTAAATGACAATAAGTAATTGGGAGATACAATCTCACGCTATTTTTTTTTTTCACTTGAGAAAAACATACTGATGCACTTGTATAATATTAATTATGATAGTAAGTCATTGAGAGACATGCATTATTTTTCATAATACCAATATTAGACCTCCGGATAAAGAGATTTCTTGAGGCTAACCAGCATCGATATGAATAGTGGAAATAACCTCAAAGTAAATGGGAAGGGACATGTTGATCCCTATGTGGGAAGAATGAAATACAAGGTACGATATGTAAGAGTTCGTGATGTTTATTGGTCGTGGTAGAAGTCATGGAGGTTCTCCCAATAACCTTGCTTAGTCAATGAATATCCTCTATTTTGATTTATGAAAGTATAATCGATCATTCATATTAGACTACTGTATTTGGTTTTAAAGTTTATTTTGAGTTAGATTTATGTGATGGGGCCTGATTAAATTAATTAATATTTTTATCTTATTGGTAAATTTTGCATTTATTCTGAAGCATTGAATATAATTGAGTTTATTTACCACACATTCACATAAAAGGTTCAGGAGTAAACTATTAAGATATAATGTAACATATCTAGACATAATGTAAAATATTAGAATGAAAATTCGTTCAAATATCTCTGAAGAATGTGAGAATTTGTCAAGAAATAGACAATTATTCACTAAATTGATATTTATATGTGACAATGTCTTGATGCCTAGTGGCATATTGATTAAATTCATAAAAGACCATTATGGACTAAGAGCAAAACAAACCTTGTTAAGTTTGATGATATTCATGTTGATGATTATCATTAAGAAATACATTATGAGAATGGAACTATACCTTTAATTTATGTGGAAGAAAGCATGTTTTAGAGTCAATCTAGTAATTTTACTTTACTACTTTTTGATTATTGAATCATAAGATATGACCTACAAAGAACTTTTGGACAATGACTCATTCAGGTTTTGATACGACTGGCATGGATTCTTTAGTCATCATGATATGATGGTCCATATTATAAGAAATTAACATGGACATCTTTTATTTTGAGTGAAACACAAATGATATAGAAATTCGATGCACAATATAATGTCGAACTAATATTGTTCAATTACAGCTAGTGCATTCTAAAGTACTGGGAGCATTACATACATTCATATCTCAAACATACATCACTCATTTTTTACAAAATTGTTCATTAGCTAAGTTATATGATTGAGATGAGACCTGTATATGCTAAAGATACAAAGTATAAAGTCCATTCTTATAATTGATAATTGGTGATACATGTGGACATAATCATTCAAAATGCGGATCTCTCAAGTATTTTATAGTTTTGATCGATGCTTCAGCACATATTGTCCATAAAAATATTGTATTTGCAAAACTTCTAGCACATTTAGTATGATTGAGGACTCATCACCCTTATAAAGTAACCAAGCTCATAATGCTAGAGAGTTTACATCAAAAGTATTTGGTATCTATTGCATTTCAATCAAGATCGATGTAATGCATCTTGTACCCTAATGTGCATATACAATAAGGTCTCAAAGAAGGCATCGTCGAAAAGAATATAGATGGTGACTAAGATAATATTTATGCTCACTCATATATTTGTCTTTGCACAGGGTTATGCAATATTGCACGCAACTCTTACTTATTCGTTTATGAACCTCTGCTAACCAAGTATTTTGCATACCAGTTGGTAACTGGATATAAGCCGATTATCTACGCATATTTGATTACGCAGTATATATGTCTATTGCGCCCACAATGCATTCATATAGGTTTTTAAAGACGATTACGTATTTATGTTGGATATGAATCTCCAACAGTCATCCGCTGTTTGAAACCTTTGACAAACGATCTATTTATCGTTAATTTTTTTGATTTGTCACTCTAATGACAATCTTCCGGGGAGATAATAAAAAGTATTTTCTAATGGAACGACAAGAATAGTTTCACACTATATCTCATTATGATCCCCACATTTCATAATGTAACGTGAAAGTAAAGTAAAGTGAATAACTGATCTTCTAAGTATAGAAGACTCAATTTCTAAAGTGACGAGGTCATATATATATCAGCTGCAAATGTGTTTGCCAGGTTAAAAGTCCCCATAAATGGCACAATGTCTCAGATTAAGACATTGCAGCCATACTTAGTGGAGGTGTGGTTGAGGTCGTGACTCCCAAAAGGAACAGGGGGAGATCACTTGGTTCGATCAATACTCGCCCAAGGAATAAGCGGGCAAGTATGGCACAACTTCAATTGATCATCAAAGAAGATAATTTCTCTCATGAGATTATCTCTGATTATACTTATGTCCATGAATCATTACCGGAGGACGCTCCGATGTTTAATATGATTCCAGAGAATAAAGAAATCTCAATGTACTATGAGAGTTTATATGAGTTGATGGAAAGATTTTCCACACACATTGATGATATATACATTGTTGCTCAAGAAATCATAGAGCACGATGGTATCGAACCACGCTCTATTGAAATGTCAACAAAGAGAAAATTGGCCCAATTCTAAAGAATCAATCCAGTTAGAACTAAATTCACTGACAACAAGACAGGTATTTGGTCTGGTAGTGCTAACCTCACCAAGTGTAAAGCATGTAGGACATAAACAAAGTTTTTTCAGAAAGCGCAATGAGAAAAATAAAGCCATGAGATGCAAATCTAGACTTGAAGCACAAAGTTTCTCACAATGCCCTGGAATTGAATATGAGGATATATACTCTCTCATAATAGATGTTATAATTCCAAAGAACTGAGAATTCAGCTTATACCTGTGGTTACATCATATCTCTATGGGGATCGTGATTTAGAGATATATAAGAAAGTGGTTACATTCAAGCTTTGTTTCATTTTCTAATTCAAGTAAGTTTCCTTTCAATTTTATGTTTTATGCTTTAATTCCATGCTTGTTCTTCATTTCCATGCTTTGTTCTTCATTTTATGCTCTTTGCCTTAGCACCTTGAATTCATGATGAAACTTATGAATTGGCTATGGAATCTAGATGAGTGACACATCTAGATCATAGATCGGCTCTTGGATCGTCTTGATTTTGAGATTTTGCTATGCTTTATTTGCAATTTTATTTTTATGCATAGTTTTAGGATAAATCTTAGATCTACTCTTTGTTGCTTGTTATTTTCCTTAAAGTCTTGAACTTTCTAGTTAATTTCCATTGCTCTTTACATCCATGCTTTCAATTTTTTCTAATTTGCATTATTTGAGTTTTTATGCATAGTTATACCTTGTGCTTGCATGCTTGTACTTGGTGAAACATTGCATTTTCTTACTTGTTTCCTTTAATTGATTGCATTTTCATGTTAAGGTATCCAACGATGCATTCTACCCACTTGCATTTAAATTCCTAGGATAGTTAGCTATTTTATTTGCTTTATTTTCAAATTTTTTTCTTTATTTTTCCAAGCATGAAACACATTGAAACCTTCAATTGAATCGAATTCCGATAATACCGAGCCAAGAACCCGTTGATTTATTTCAACACCACTAAAACTCTTCTAACAAAATGGCGTCGTTGCTGGGGATTTAAACTAAAACTCTACTAACAAAATGGCGCCGTTGCGACACGGCTTGGTTAAGGCTTTCGATTTAATTGTCGTTTCATTGTGTTTTTAGCTCTCTTTGGTATTTGACGCTTTTTCTTTAAGTATGCAAGGTACTTATAACTATGGTGGATACATTCCCAACATGGGAGGGCATGGTGCAAACCATGTTGGGAATGAGATGTTGTATAATGGGTATGGCAACGTGGGAGGGCATGGTGCAAACCACGTTGCCAATGGTAGTTATGGTTATGGGCAACCCAACATGGGAGGGCATGGTACAAACCATGTTGGGTTTGGTAGCATCGTGGGTATGAATGGTTCTTCCGGAGGGTATGGTGCTTCAAATCCTTACTATGGGGATTATGAGTCGTTTGGCGGTCCGAGCTCCTATGAGATGAGTCCCCCCATCCGTACTATGAGGGATCTTAACCAACCTTTTTTGGGATGTGGATGGTGTGGAACGAGTGCTCATATTCAAGAATATTGCCCTTTCATGTCCTCATTCGATTCCGTTGATATGTATGGAGGTCGTGGACACCAAGCGGGACTCGCTTGTACTACACCTTCTTTTACTCCACCGCCGACTCCCGATCCTTATGAGTTATTTGGAGGTGGGAGATACATTGTCCCAAGTGGCCCTCCCGAGCGAAAAACTCCTCCTCCGACGTATTCTCATGATTATGACGTGAACATGGCTTTATCCTTGAGGGAGCTTGAGTTGAAGATGAAAATAGCAACATTAAAGGCTCAAATCGCTCAAATGTCTAGCCCAAGCCCAATTCCTCCTTGTGTGGGACCCGATTGTACTACTCTATCTTTTGCTCCACCGTCGACTCACGATCCTCTTGTTACTCCTCCCGAGGATCCGTTTCTTCCGGCTACCCCGATGATTGCTCCTACTCCACGACAATTCTCAAGTCCGCCTTCACATACGTTTTCGGTCGTGTTCTTTGATAAGTGTGGGGTGGTTGAGGATACGGTCATCTCGCCATCGGAGGAGGAATTGTTTTCGATTCCAAGTATTGTTACCCCTCTTGACCCCTTACCTTTTACTTCAAAGCAATCTTGTGAAGAGTGGGTGTATATGGACTTCGTCAAGGCCACGGTCGAAAGAATTTGTTTGGAGAGGAGCAATGAGGAAGAGGTTAGACCGGTTGTCGATGTAGAGGGATGTTGTGAGGATGAGCCCCTTGTTCTTCTTGATGAGCCCGTTGTGCCTCTATTTGACCCCGCTTTGTGTGGAGATGATTCTCGATGTGTCGTTGGGGGCAACGATGACTTTTTAGAGGGGGAGGTGGGGGTTATTAATGGTGAGCTCGAAAAAATTGACGATTATCTTGAGGAGGATGAGGAGAGAAAGTCGGTTATTATCCTTGCAAACTCCCACCGAGAAGAAAAGGAGGAGAGGATGGTTAAAGGGGTTGATGTTCTTAAAAGTGCTATTGATTGGATACTGGGAGTGGTTAAGGGAGTTAGCGCTTTAAATTCAAGTCTTGGAGATATGGTGAGAGCCAGGATGAGGAGGTTGTTGTTGGAGGACTTGATGTTCGTACTCGCCGGGAGTGAGTAGGTGAATCCCATTCACATGGTGCCCAAGACGAGTGGCTCGTTAGTTCTTGGGGATGAAGAAGGAGAATTATTGGCCATGAGGGCTACGACGAGATGGAGGATGTTGATCAGTTCTAAGAAGCTTAGTGCGGCTACCAAGAGAGATCATTTCCCTCCCTCGTTTGTCGATCAAAGGTTGAAGAAGCTAGTCGTCCATTACTCCTATCGCTTCTTTGATGAGTCTTCGGGTCACTTTAAGATCACCATTCCACCCGAGGACCTAGCCGAGATGAATGTCGATTGCCCGCTTGGAACGTTTGCTATTTGGCGGATCTTATATGAGCTATGCAATGCGCCAAGGACGTTCCAAAGAGTGGATCCTCCCGACAAGGAGGATATTTTCTTGGTGTACCCTCCCGTTATCTTTCCACCTTGATCAAACAGGGAGTACTTCAAGCTAGTGACGTAAAACAAGCGCTTCTTGGGAGGCAACCCAAGTTCTTTCCATTTCTTTCTTTCTTTTTTTCTTTCTTTCTTTCTTTCTTTCTTTTATTGAAAAATCCAAAAACATTCAAAAATTCAAAAATCCAAAAACATTTGAAAAATTAAAAATTAAAATATATATATATTTTATTGAGTTCATGTATATATTTCCTTGTGTTTTTAATTTCGTGTGATTCTCTTTTCTAGGTTTTATTTTCCGACGTCGACCATTGAACGATTGATAAAAAGTGGTAGCGTTCGTGGAGCCGGGAGATACTAGCCATGCTCGATTTTTGCTTAGATTGCTTAGATGCCTAGGTGGACCCCACCGAGCTCGACCTAAACTTGCTCAGTTGAGGAATTTTCTATTCACCCTCCTTTTACTTGATTTTCATTAAAATGCGATAAGGGCATTGCATGGTTTAAGTGTGGGGTGGGTAGGTGGTTAGAGTCCGGGTATTACAAAGCATGTTTTGTTGTTCTTAACTCGAGCCTTGGCGAAGTGACGCATACTTGGCAAAGTGACGCTTACTATTTGCGCATTTATATGGTTGAGTCGATTTTTGTGTCTTTTGAGTCGTTATTACATGGTAGAACAATTCCTCATACTTTGAAGTTTGAATAGTTTACTTGTCGAGTTTTTGCATGTCTTAAGGCCTCTTGTGTGAAGGGTTGAATTTTTGTGCTTCGTCGGAAACCCGCCTATATATATATATAATCAACATTTTCTCGTGTAAATATTGCAAAGCTCTAAAATCTCTTTTGATTTTGCTCCCAAATTTCGGTGCAAACTAGTGAGTAGCCTTGTGTGATTTATCGGCTTACTTGCATCTTTATGGAAATTGTATTGAGGAGGTTTGATTTTGCTCGTACATGTTTGAATTTGGAAATGACCTCGAGGTACATATATCACCCTTATGCCGGCCATATTCATATATGTAAGCTACTTTTAAAAATCCCAATTGAGCCACCTTGAGCCTTTATCCCGTTTCTTGTTAGCCGAGCTCGATTTTAGCTCTTGTATCTTCGCATTGGTGAGGTGAGAGAGTGTGTTGTTAGTTGACGAGAGATGTGTGGGAAATATATTGTGAGTTTTGGGTTTTGAGTTGCTTATACACAAAAAAAAAAATGAGAGGTGTCCTACAAAATGAAAGAAGTCTCCTATTTATATTACATTTAATTGGGTTTAAATGGGCCAAAAGAGCCTTAGAGGCTTGAAAATCTCGATTTTTGACCAAGTTTGACCCGTAGGCACCTTCCTAGAACCTTGTCTAGCTTTTTGGCACATCTTGGCTCGATATGGCCTCCGACCATGGCTCGATGTGACTCGGCCATGGCCGAGCCTGGGCGCTGCTGGGCGCAGGTTGGCGCGCGGGTTGGCGCTGGCGCAACGGTGGCGATGCGGCGAGGGTGGCGGCGCTGGAGAGGTTGCGGTGCAGGGCGCGCGAGACGTGGCGAGAGGCCGCGCACAGGCGCGGCGCGGGAGCGTGCGAGTGCTGCCGGGACGCGTGCGTGTGCGTGTGCGTGTGCTGCCGGGCGTGTGGCGGGGCGGATGGCGCGCGCAGGCGCGAGTTTTGGCGAGCTTCGGCGAGCCACGGCCACCATTCCAGAATGTTTGGGCATTTTTGAGCCTCTCTTGGCTTGAATTTTTATCCTTAGTGCCTTGGACTATAAAATAAGGAATTTTGAACATAAAAACCCAAGAATTTCACCAAACCTCAAGGTAATTGAACCCATTCAACCAAATTAAATATAAAAGTAGCAAGAACACGAAAAACAATAAAACAAGAGAAACGACCTAAAAACCTAACGAAAAATGACTCAAAACTACTAAAATCAATATAAGAATCTATCTAAAAACACGAAGAAAAACACAACAATTACAAGCAAAACAACTACCCCACACTTATCGGTTTGTTCGTCCT
>BMAC01000782.1:21959-45227 GCA_014905375.1 Phtheirospermum japonicum
GGAAATATATATAATGGTGGCACTCATTCGCTCGTGTTTTTCAAAAGGTAAGTGTATATGCTCGGATCAACATAAAACATGCATTCAACGACTCGTGAAAATCAAAGACTCGTACATCGCATATATGTGCACATTTAATCAAGGATCGGATTAGGACTTTCAAGGGTTGTAATGTAGGCTCTTTGGTAAGGTATGTCATATATAAAGATGTGTGGCTAAATTGCGAACAAACGCAATCAATAACTCACTCAATCCACATTTTAAGCATAGAGCAAAGCTTGCTCCTCATTCCCCCCAAAACAATCATATACCATTATTTTAGCCTTTTATAGCTAAGGCTATGCCTAACCCCAAGACCCGAATATTTGCCTTTATAAATAGGCTTTATTTTTAACATCTAGATGCTCTTATGAAACTAAGCACCCTTAATTTCCATTTTTTTTTCTTTTTCTCTCTCTCTTTTTTTTATGTTTTTCTTTACTTTTCTTTCTTTTCTTTTTTTATAATAGTATCCACTAATTCCCACCCTACACTTGTCATATCTCATTAACCAATGAAAAATAAAACTCTCATCTCACAAACTTAAACGAAATAAGAGCTACAATTATACTCATGGCTAACAAAGAGACGGAATAAAGGCTCAAAGGGGCTCATTAGGAATTTATAGTGGTTTTTATTTTTGAATATAGCCGAAAACGGGTTTTATATGTGCCTATCGTCATTTCCAAAATCAAATGTACACATGCAACTTTAGAGACTTTTCAAAACACTTATTGAATCAAAGAATGATGTTGATAAACACACAAGGCTCCTTACTAGGGTTTTATTCAAACTTTTGAAAATAAGGTGATCGAGTTTTAAAAAGCTACGCAAAATTGCTAACGACTAAGTGTTATTTTAAAATATATATATAAGTAGGTTTTGAGAATTTTTGCACTAAACAAGCTCAAAAGACTCCAACGATAGATCACACAATACATGGTTCCGACAGGCAAGCCAGTACAAACACAAATAAGCATGGGAATAATCTCAACAAACGTCGACATAAACAATTGGTTGATTCGTACGTCGTCACAAAGAAGGACTCAAACAGAACCATTAGACCAAAACGACTACGCATGCATAATACGACTATCCTCCCCCCCACACAAAAGTAAGCAATATCCGCATTGCTATTATACATATCAATATAAGGAAAAAGGAAAACGTCGAATCAATTATCATGCGAAAAGTTAATCGAATGCTTAAACAAAGACTCAAGCACAAAACACATAACAGAAAAATCAAACAAAATCACTAAAAATGAAAAACGAGAGTTTGGATAGAAAGTGATACAATACTGGGGCTCGGGCCCGCCTAAGTTTACATGCCGTCTAGAGGGAAAGATGGAACTCTACAAATGGAGCAATGGTTTCAAGTAAGTCTGCTGCCTCCYTCCGACCGGTCACTGCACCACTCCGGTCGGACAACATTCCAGTGTGTTTCGTCCGACCGGTCATCTTCTCTTCTCCGGTCAGTCAGTAATCCGGTGTGTTTTGTCCGACCGGTCAATTTCCCTCATCCGATCGGTTGTTCTGGAAAAACATCATTTTCCACACTTTTTCTGCACAACTCAACAAACCATTACCACACCTATCCAACTCATGTTAATCAAGAACAAAAATATGTACAAAATGATTTTTTTTTTAAATTAAACTAGAAAAACGATACCTTGGGTTACCTCCCAAGAAGTGCAATTTTTAATGTCTTTTGCTCGACGACTTACGAAGTGATGTTATCCGGGATCCAGAAATAAATGACGATCGTGCCATGCCTTAGTGTTCTCCAAGAGGAAAAGCGGGTGATGACAACCACCAAGGTAGGCACGATGAGCAAGCTTTGTGATGAGAGAAATAAATACTCCACTCGGCTTTGGAGGTCGAGAACGTGAGTAATCGATGACCAAAAAGAGATCCAAAGTCAGCCGGAGTGTGGGACAATGCTCGGTCACCGGAATGACTAGGAAATCGGTCGAACATAAGGAATGATCATCGACCGTCCCAGACTCCTTCTTGATTGCCTCTTCTACCGCCTCAACGTTAAGATTGATCAAAGCATCGGGTAGAACGCAATGTGGCTCGACAAACACAACCTTTTACAAGTCCGGTAACACAACTCCAACATCTCCACAAAGATCAAGTAAGTCCGAGTCGCCAACCTCCTCACTCGGAATCTCCATCGGTAACGCCCCTATACTATCACCAAAACTTCACATTCAATCACAAAAGAGGCGATCCCAACCAAATCCTCGATCTCCATCCCCTTACACACCTCTCCCAAACAAGAATCCAAGCTCGAGTTGCCAACATCTACGCTAGGCTCCACCACATCAAAAATCGGCAGCTCATCAAAAGTAAGCTGCTCCTCCTCATTGCAGTTAACCGAGTACGGATCATTATCGAGTGGGACATCGGGATGATTGTAGATTTGTTGGCTTTCCCTCTCTTCCAAAGAAGCCATCATTTGACCCAACATCATCTCCATATTATTCATGAGTTGCTCAGTCGATTGCGCCAAAATCTGATTTGATTGCGCAATTTCGTCCCAATGATGATTGGTCTCAGCTTCTAGGTCTTGCTTCCGTGCCAAAAATTGATCGTCTAGTGTATATTCTTTGTGGCTCGGATAGTAACGGAATCGAGTCGGGAGGGACATAAGAGTCGTAGCTCGGATAGGAAGAATTAAATTCGGATGGAGCATACGAGTCATATCCCGTGTAATACGAAGGTGAGGCAGAGGGAGCGTATGGTGGTTCAAAACTCGGATTGTAGTGGTTGGGCGAGGCATTTTGATCATTGAGGCTCACGTTGTAAGAATTTGGAGTTGGGATCCATTCAGATGAGCAGAACGTCTCCATGAACCAATCGTGCACATCTTCCCCACACTCCCGAGGAATCAGGCTCTGAATGTATAAATAATTTTCTTGCCTGACCCTTCAATGTGTAGAAGAAGAGTCGCACCTTCACTTCATCCCTCGTAAGGCTTAAGAGAGGGAAGGTTCTTGTTATGGCGTCGTACTCCTGGATGAAGTCGAACGGATCCTCACTCGGGAGTCCATGAAATACCGGGAGTTTGCTCATAGTAGAACTCATCCGGATCATAGTCTCGCATCGCTTGACTCCATCGAGTGGTTGGATTCCCTTTGGTGGAAGGAAATAGTGGTTTCGGTCTTGTCACTTGTTCGATGCTATTGATGAAATGGGTCGATTCTCCTCTAAGATTTTGTTGACCTTGCATCATCATTAAACAAATCAACGCATCAAGAGGCAAACCAAAAACATTATACAATTATCGACATGAAATTATTAACACGAATAAACATCATTATCACCTTTTGCCACTCCCCGGCAACGACGCCAAATTTTGAGCCGAACTTTTGTGTTCCTTTCAAAATTAAATTCCGGTTAACAAATACGCGTCTACGTTTTGAAAGGGTTTTAGTTCGCCCGCAAGAGAACGGGGTCACTTGTAGACTGATGAGTCAACTCGGGTCGATCTCTCGAGGAATGGAAATTGGATTTAACGATGTTTATTATACTACTATCACAATTCTATCTAATAACACACGATCAAATGGGGTTTTTGAAAAAGGTTTCAATTCCAATATTTTAAAACAATAACGAAAGCTTCTTGTCTCGAGGGTGTCAATCTCTCGAGCTATTCCGGAGTTTGAACGTTGATCTTGGGCGAAGAATGAATCCCGAACACGAATTCGATGTTTTGGACGCGTTGTTCTTCGATCCTTGATCTCCGTCTTCAAATCTCGTTATGAGATGTGGAATTATGTTTGTTATCAGCTAAAATACCCTAGGGGGTCGTGTGTTCTCTCAAAATCCGAAATAATGAGGGTTTATATAGATATTGCAAGTCTTGGCGCACAAGAAACCCTAAAATCCGAATTCTGGGCCGTCACGTCGACGTTGCGTCGACGTAGCGTCGACTGACGCGTGCTGGTGCTCGACGGGACTCGGCAGACTTGGTCGGCAGCGCTCGGCAGGTCTGGTCAGTAGGTGTGCGCGTCAGCTGGGCGGGTGCATCGACGGGGTGCGTCGACATCGACGCTTCAGCAAGTTGCGTCGACAGTGGTGCGTCGACATCGACGCTTCAGCAAGTTGCGTCGACGCTGCGTCGACTGACGCGGATCATGGCTCGCATCGACGGGGCGTCGACGGTCGCGTCAGTCGACGCGACTGCGCGTCTGTCTCTAATTCTCGATCTTTTGCTACTCGTTTCACCGGAAAGCTTGTTCTTCACTTCTTGAACATCGAACTTCGTCTATTACGCGTTAAACTCTTCCGCTTACTTAGCTGTAAGGTGAGAAACAACGAATATCACCTACTTGCATCAATTATGATCAAAATGCGGTAAAATAAGCTAGAATTATAAAAATATGAGATTAAGCTTAAATCGTCCAACTTATACCAAAAACAAATAGAAAAACGAACTAAAAAGCTAATAAAAATAAGGACAAATCTACTCTAATCAAAAACCTGTGACTGTGATATCTGGGTAGCATTATCTAGCACAATTTCTTGAGTTCCAGCTTTTCTCTTCCTTCCCTGCATTTTATAACAATTATATTACAAACATATAATAGATAGATAGCTTGAATACAAATATGTATAATCACAAGAAAATTTTAAAAAGTTTAATACCCTTTTTCTTGGACTGGAAGGTTGTTGTTCCTTTCTTTGTGGGCACCCTCTCATGTTGTGGTTCTCCTTGTGACAAATGGAACAAGTCATTACCTTACCCTTCTTTGACAGTTTCACTTCAACTTTCTTCCTTTTTTTGACTTCAACCTCATATGGCTGTCTCTTCCTAGCTTTTTTCTTGGGCCTCCCAGGCATGTTAGCATTTGGTGGAGGAAGTAAAGGTGCAGCATCTACTTCTGGCCACATATCACATGGATTCAGGGTTCCCATCATGTTTGAATATGCCTTCAAAAAGGTTTCCTTCTTGTAGCAGTCATCAACATAATTTTCAGGATTGTAGCCCATGAAATACATGCCACTTATTGCATGCTCATAAGGTATACCTGTCAGTTCCCACTTCCTGCATGTGCAAGTTTTCAACACCATGTTCACCTTAAACCTACTGTAGCTCCCCTCTATCTCAAACTCATCTCTGTCATTCTAATGTGCAATAAACTGCATGGCTTTTTTCTTTGACTCCTCCAACAGCTTCACAATCTTAGGACACAAGTCACCATAAACTTGATCATCTGATCCCTTCTCATGTATAATCTTTTCATCAGAATCAGTCTGATGGTCTCAAGCATAACCACAATGGGTCTGTCCCTAGCTCTCAATATCAAGGAGTTGAAGCTTTCACATAGGTTATTCAACAACATGTCACATTTAGAATTAAAACTGAATTGTGACTTAGACCACTGTGATGCTGGCCTTTTCAACAACCACTCATATGCTTCTTTGTCCCTAAGTTGTACTTCCTTAAGGGCAGCATTATGATCAGAAACTTTTGTAGCCTTAGCAGTCTTCCATAACAGAATTTTCAAAGCTAGTCCCTTGAATGAAGCTTTGAAGTTACTGTAAAGGTGTTGGACACAAAACCTTTGCTCACAGTTAGGCAGAAGAGTCTCAATTGCATCTACAAGGCCCTTTTGCTTGTCTGACATGATTGTCCAACTGTAACTATTGACAATTTTCAAGTCCTCAATCAACAATTGCAGAAACCATGACCATGACTTCTTTAGTTCCTTTTCTACAACTGCAAAGGCAAATGGATACATACAATTATTCCCATCCACTCCCACTGCAGTTAGAAGTATCCCTCCACAAGAAGTTTTAAGATGTCATCCATCCAAGCAAATAACAGGCATGTACCCTTCTAGTAAACCCTTTTTCAAAGCTCCCCAACACAAGTAAAACCTCTTAAACACAGGCTCTCCATCTACCAATTTGCTTTTTATTTTAACAGTTGTGTCAGGGTTACTCCTTCTAACCTCTTCAGCATAAGACCGTAACATCCCATATTGTTCAGCACTAGACCCTACCCCAATTTTAGAAACTAGTTTTTTAGCCTGATACATCTGACACCTATTAAACATTAAACCAACCTCCTTCTGCATGACAACCATCATAGAGTCAACAGGTCACCTAGGGTCAGTCAACAATTTGTCCTTGTATTGTTCAGCTATCCACTTAGAAGTTGCATGGTAGTTTTTCTGTGACCTAGGGCACTTGTACTTTCCATTATAAGTCTTGACAACCACAGTGTCTTCATTTTGAACTTTAGAAGCATAAATGAGCCAAGGACATGATTTGTGTTTGCATTTAGCTTGAACCTTAAAACTCATATTAATTGTGAACTGCACCAGTCTACCCTGTTTAATTGAGTGATTCCTAATAGCTTGTCTAAATGTGGGAATATCAGAAAACAACATGCTTAACTCAAAGTTTGGATTTTCAAGATCTAGTTTAGAATTGAAGATTGGGTGAGTTTTTTTAACAGATTGCACCCTTGACAATTGAGTGCTACAGGCCAGGCTTTGTGACACATCCATGACTTCCCATTCAACTTCCTCATCTACATGCCCATCAAACATAATGTCATCATATAACTCACAATCACTCTCAATAAGTACATCTGAACAATGAGAGTCTGTGCCAAAAGATTGCTCATAATCAATATCATTATCAGACAATTGTTCATCCACAGTTTGTTCTCCTAAAAAAGGTAATGGTTCATCAATGTTGGGAAACTTTTGTTTAGGTTCAGTTTCAATCACATGCCCTTTCCCTTTGACTTTGTCATGTTCAATAAACAACCAAACCATTCTATCATTATCAGCCCAATTCACTAATCCTAAAGCATCACTATCAGTATTCAACATAAACACAGACTTACAATCATTAATCTCATCCTTGTTATAGTGGAAAAACTTAACCCCTGTTATTCCAATTTCCTTAGCCATACAAAATAGTTAAAGCAATGACATTTCATCAGGGTCACAATAGTCTATGTGGCTTATCCCCATATTATCACCCATGTAATATGTATCACCTAATTTCACAAATTGACCACTGTGATGTAATCTAATAGTAAACAACTGTGTATTATCACCTGATTGAGGGTAGGTAAAAATATAAGTTAGCACATTTGAACAAAAAAAATCCTAATTTATGCAATTAAAATAATAATTAAAAAAAATACAACTTGCACATTTATTAAAAGTCCCACACCACATCTACCCCCAGTACGGCGACATTAGTGGAAAGAAAAACCCTAGTTCACCCCACATATATAACAGAAGCCCCACACACGCATACTTTCACAAAAATGCCGAAATAAAATACAAATTAACAGGAGATGCACAAACTGTAGTTTGGGGACAATCTTCCATGTGGAATGTCAGAGTTTTTGTCGCGAATCTTCCAACCCATGAGCCAAACTCAGCAGTTTCAGTCGCAAGAGAATCTTATGCTTTTTTTCGTTCTTCTCTTTTTTGTAAACCCTAAGTTTGTCGAGTTTGGGAAATTGATGGAGGGTCACGTGATATGCACAGTATTCTAACGGGAAACCAAGTCACCACGAACGAATTGACAGAAATACCCTCGCTGATGGAGCATGCGAGTCACACGCGTGGATTTCCGGCCTTTTTTTGATCGGAGGATGCACTTATAAATTTCCGCATAGTTCAAGTTGCACTTAATTACAAAAAAGAAAAATGTTAGGATGCAAACTCAAAAAACGCGTATAGTACATGATGGTCAAAAAAAGTTTCCCTTGTAAAAATATGTGTAAAAAGTATCTTAAAAATGTAGAACAATTAATATTATTAACTATATTTTATTTATTAAATTAATAAATAGTGTGAACCGAATTGTGTATTTTCACCAAAAATATATAGAAAGTATTTTAATGGGAGAATATGCAATTATGGGGAAAATTCGATGGAAATTATAATCACCTACAGTCACAGTGACATAAAAAAAATGTTTTTGGGGGAATATGTAATTTAGGGAAGATCTGATAGAAATTATATTCACAAACATTGAAAATACTGAAAATAAACCAAAAATGAACAATCCAGAATCAGAGGAACGAGAAAACACAGAGCTAAAACAGGATTTGCCTTCATCTACGCCACCCGAGCAATCATCATCCTCATCCCCAGGATTAATGCAGGCGGCCTCCGCCACGGACGGCATGGCTGCGGCGGCTCTGCGCTCGGTGCTCCAGCGGGTTAACCAAGCCGCCCAGCGGTCCGGCCGTTCGTCAGACCGGATCCGAGTTGTGGCTGTGAGCAAGACTAAGCCGGTTCCCCTCCTCCGCCAAGTGTACGACGCCGGCCACCGCTGCTTCGGCGAGAATTACGTCCAGGAGCTCGTCGAGAAAGCTCCTCAGGTTCTTACACATCTGTCTGCATTTGATTTCAGTGTTTTTATTTACGAATTGATGGCTAATAATTTGATTAGGTTAAATAGATATATGTCTAATCGCGCTCATAATCACAATCTTTCATTTTTGTTTTTAATTTCAGTTGCCGGAGGACATAGAATGGCGTTTCATTGGGAATTTGCAGAGTAATAAAGTGAAGCCACTTTTGTGTATGTTTTTATAACCATTTTCCTTTGTAATCGCATTCATATTCTCATCTTCAATCACATGATAAAATTGTGTATTGAAATGCTTATGTTATTTAAATACTTCGATTCAAAGAACTATTCACTCGTTAGATTCTGCTTAAAAGGATTTTTGTTGTTTAAAGTCTTAGAAGAAGAAATTAGTCTAATGTCGCTGTATTGAATTTCACATTCTAATTATACATTGTTTTTGCTGTATTCACAGCTGGTGTACCAAATCTTGCCGCAGTGGAGACTATTGATGATGAAAAGGTACACACACACACACACACGCTTACTCACATTAATTACCGCTTGGGCCCATGGATTTAGCTATTTTAGATTTTGTGGAGCTTTGTGCCAAATGTTTACATCAGAAGCCAATAGCTGATTCACATATGCTACTAAGGATGCGTATATATGCACTTGATGTTATTTTTCCTCGATGAAAGTTATTCTCAACATTCTCAGTTTGGAGCTTTTCGCAGAACAGAGCTCAGTTCTGTTTAGCTCCATTCTCTGGTTGAAATGGTAAAAGTTATAAAGATCAAGAATGCAATTTGATTAGATGTAATTAAAGTAATAGTAATGCACTCTTGCTTTGCTAGATGCATAGTGACGAGGAGATTTTTTGCATGGAAGATAACCCATATTTGATCAAATCTATCAGCTAAAAAAATTAAAAAATTATATTTTGATATTTATTATCTATTCTCTCTCTTGTGGTATCATTAGTTACTGGCAAAAACTTGTGTCAGAGCTCCCGAAGGAAAACATTCCGTCAGACATGGCTCAAATTTTAGTTTTTTAGCTTTTCAGTTCTCCTTTTTTTTTTCTCTAGTTTTTTTTCCTTAGGGTTTTTAGTTTTTTTAGTTTTTCAGCTTTTTTCTTTCTTTCACTTATTTTATATATATATGAGTTTTTTTTTTAATTTTTAGTATTTTTTATTTTAGTTTTTGGGATTGGCTAATCATTAGACGGTCTGATAAAAGTGCCTCTTAGTTACGAGATTGGATTTAAATGAATGGCTTTTTTTAGATGAGATTTGGAAACGCATATGCTTTGCCAGCCATAATGCAACTTTCAAAATCTATATTTGATAATATTAACTGATTATATTTGGTTTTTCTTTGTATATTAGTTTGTTGGATGTTTCAATTTGATTTCCTCACAGTAGAAACATTTTTTTTGAAATATTAATAGCCCAAAATTCTACTTGCTTTGTGTAGATTGCAAATCATCTTAACCGTGCAGTCGGAAACATTGGAAGAAAACCTTTGAAAGTATTGGTCCAAGTAAATACGAGCGGTGAAGAATGTGGGTAACTTGAGTATGTCTTTATTGATGGGATTTTCTTATTGTCTTTTGATTTTGATTCTATAATCAAACTCCTATTGTGATTGACAAATCCCGGGGGAAAAAGCTAGGCAAAAGTAAGTTAAAAATTATAAGTGTTTTTGCCTTTTCCTGTGCAGCTAAATACGGTGTCGAGCCTGCTGGGTGTGTGGAGCTTGCTAAGCACGTTAGTATGAACTGCCCTAACCTTGAATTCTGTGGCCTGATGACGATAGGAATGCCAGATTACACTTCTACCCCAGAGAATTTCAAAGTAGGATGACTACTATATTTGTCCGTGAAATATTATTGTACTGTTTTCTATTTTTTATTGAAATTATCCTGATACACAATGGGTTTCAGACATTAGCAAACTGTAGAAGCGAAGTTTGTAAGGCACTTGGAATAGCAGAAGAGCAATGTGAGCTATCGATGGGCATGTCTGGCGACTTTGAGCTTGCTGTGAGTGTTATGCTTTTTTTTTTTTTTTTCTTCTTATTTTTTTAAGGGACAATTACGGAAAAAAAATAGCTACTTTCAAAATTACAAAAAATATCCCTGAGATTTTATCTTCTTTTATATTTACCCCCTTATAAGCAAAAGAACAGTTCAATAAAAACCTTCACATTTATAAAAATATTGCAATTAGGTATTTTAACATTGAATCAAACCTCATAGGTATTTTTTGTCATTGTTGCAGATCGAGATGGGCAGTACGAATGTTAGAATTGGATCAACCATATTTGGAGCGCGCGAGTACCCAAAGAAACAGGCTAACTAGCTTTGCAACCCCTGCATACTTAGAGAATCGCATTTGTTATATCGTAATTTCTGCTGTTTGGAGCTGGCAATGTCGCTAGATATTTCAAGTGTGTAGCCACCCTAAATTCATTGTTTGTGTATGTGGTACTTTTTATTACATGTCCAGAAGGACTTGAGCTCTATGTACGATGGCTGCAGTTATTACTGGATTTGATATCAAAATGCTTTTGTAATGATTTAAGATCTTGTGCAATAATGATCATGGTGTTTTGGTAAAACTGCTTCACTAGTTATATTTTTGCACTTGGGGGTGAGATATGTAGCAATTAGCATACGTATGATGCTACCATGAAAAATCAATATGAAAACTCTTGATAATTGGTATGTAGTTTTAATAATTAAAGAAAAGATACTAAATGTATTATGTTATTAAAATAAATCAATAATTTCTATCACCACAATGTATATCATGCATCCATGTGCATGATACAATATGTACATCAGGTGCAATATGGACTCTCATTCACAATAACTATTGTCTAAGCCGATCGATAATTAAAGAAAAAAATGACACTTTGGCACAGAAATATTACTTTATACCCAAAACTACCCCTATAGATATTAATTTATGGGGCAAGTAGGGTATTTAACGCTCTTATATTACATATGCATTATTTTGAATATTATTAGGCAAACCAAAGTTTGCCATGATCCATGAACAAACTCAAACCCACCCACTTCCACCCTCCCAAGCCGCCCCCACCGCCGCCGCTAACCTCCGCCGCACCCCCCACCACAAACTCACTCAATGCCGCCATCAGCCGCCTCTCCTCCGAGGGCTCCCACCGCCAAGTCCTCCTCACATTTACCTCCATGCTCAAGTCCCCAACCACTCCCCCGGACGCTTTCACCTACCCTTCCCTCCTCAAGGCCTGCACCTCCCTCGCCCTCTTCCCCCTCGGCCTCTCCCTCCACCAACAGATCATCGTCAACGGGTTCGCACCCGACCCGTATATCTCCTCTTCGCTCATCAACCTCTACGCAAAATTCAACGACACTGAAAATGCACGCAACGTGTTCGACACAATGCCCCAGAGAAACATCGTCCCCTGGACGGCCATTATCTGGTGCTATTCTCATTCCAACGATATGAAAAACGCCTTTTCAATGTACAACTCTATGCAGCGTGATGGTATTGCACCTAGCCCGGTTACCATTCTGAATATGCTTACTGGGGTTTCTGAAAAAAGGCACGTCGATGTTTTGCACGCTTGCGTGATTAAAAGAGGTTATTATATGCGTGAGGTGGCTTTAATGAATTGTTTGCTGTCTGTATATGCCAAGTGTGGGAGGGTGGGAGATGCTAGGGTTTTATTCGAATCGTTGGGTGATAAAGATATCGTTTCTTGGAATAGTTTGATTAACGCATATTCGGTACAAGAAAATCTTGATGAAGTTATGAATCTTTTTTCCAGAATGAGGGGTGAAAACGTAAAACCTGATCGGCAAACTTTTGGGTCGTTGGCCTCTGCCGTTGCAAGAGTAGGTAATTTCGAAGTGGGACGAATTGTACACGGTCAGATAGTGACTTACGGGTTCGAATTAGATAAACACGTCGGGACGTCTATTTTAGCTTTGTATTCGAAATGTAAGAAGATTAACGAATCGTTGAAAATATTTAAACGGGTCGGTCAAAAAGATGTAATATTTTGGACGTCGATGATATCCGGGCTCGTGCAGAATGACTCTGCCGACAAGGCACTAAGGGTATTTCAGGAAATGTTGATTATGAGAGTGTGCCCGTCAGCAGCAAACCATGGCTTGCGTTCTTGCGGCTTGTGCTCAATTGGGTTCTATCAAACTCGGAAAGTCGATACAACTGTTACATGTTACGGACCAAAATGCCCCTGGATATCCCTTCACAAAATTCTCTCGTAAGTTTGTACGCGAAATGCGGGCTCTTGGATCAGAGCTTTATTGTTTTCAGCACGATGGGCAAAAGAGACGTTGTATCCTGGAACGCGATTCTTGCTGGGTACGCGCAGAATGGGTATTTACCTAAGGCCCTGTGTTTATTTCAAGAAATGAGGGCGGCCTGTGAAAAGCCCGACCCGATAACCGTCATCTCCCTTCTCCAAGCATGCGCATCCATCGGGGCGTACTATCAGGGAAAATGGATCCATAACTATATTTTGAGAAATGGGCTGGGCCCGTGTATCAAAATCGGGACGGCCCTTGTCGACATGTACGCCAAGTGCGGCGACCTGGAATCTTCTAGAAGGTGCTTTGACGAGATGCCACATCACGACGCCGTTTCTTGGAGCACGATTATATCCGGGTACGGGACCCATGGCAAAGGCGAAATCGCTTTGGAAATGTACTTAGAGTATCTGCACAAGGGTTTCGAACCTAACGACGTCATTTTCTTATCGATTCTAAACGCATGCAGTCACAACGGGCTTGTTGATACCGGTATGAGCTTGTTTGGATCGATGGTGAAAGATTTTAAAATCGAGCCAAAAATCGAACACCTGGCATGTGTCGTTGATCTTTTATGCCGAGGCGGTAGGGTTTATGAAGCGTATGAGTTTTATAGGAAAATGTTTAAGGAGCCAATGGTGGATGTTTTAGGGATTTTACTCGATGCATGCCGGAAAATGGGCCTTGAAGAGCTCGGGTCGATTATTGGTAAGGAGATTTCAGGCTCTGAGCCGGTTGATGCGGGTAAGTACGTGCAGTTGGCTCATAGTTTTGCTTCGATGGAGAGATGGGACGGTGTGGGAGAGGCTTGGGCCCAGATGAGGTCGCTCGGGCTTAGGAAGCTTCCGGGCTGGAGTTTCATTGAGATGCATGGGTCGATCACGCCGTTTTTCACGCGGCACAGTTTCGCATCCTGAGTATGTGGATATAGTGTCCATGTTGAGAAACCTAACGGACGATTCTAAGGGATTCGGTTTAGTTTCGGAAGATGAAGACTTGTCGTTTTATTCTGATGTGGTATGAAAACGAGATGACTTATGTATAATTTTTGTATTTTTAAGATTACTGATTTTATTTATTTTTTTGGAGTAATTTAAACTTTTTTTTGTATATATTTTTCTCAACTATTATATGGTCAAAGTAACAAAAATGTTAATTATAAAAATGACCCCTGAGATTTAGTTTAATTACAAAGCAAGAAAAAAAAAACATTTATCTTTTAAAATTATAAATAGGCCAATTGAGATTTCCTTACAAAGTCGTAAATAAATGCGGGGTTATTTGTAATTTTTGAAAAGATAACCAAGGTTGTTCTTTATTAAGCTAAACCTCAGGGGTAGTATTAGTAATCATCTGAAACAAAAAAATTATAAGATCATAAATCTAAAATGACTATTTTAGCAACATTTAAACTAGTACAAGGCTCTGTGAGATTTTCTATTTCCTGAACAACTCTCTCTCTTATCTCTTCTCCTCCCTAATCTTCGTATCTAACACAAAAAAAATTAGCTACACTTTAATATACAAAAACCACCCTAAGCTTGGGCAGTCGTAAATAACTGCGATTGTCAAATACTTTAAAAAAAAATCAAAAAAAAAAAAAACACAGCTACGTGTTTAAGACTGATTTCTCAGGAATAATATCGGGTAGTGATGATATTGATCCACCACTAGTTTTGCTTGGAAGAGGCGTATTTCTTCGAGAGTGTCGTTTCGTAGGTACCAACACGCTCTCCTCTATTTTCGCATTTGTATTATCATCATCATATTCGTCATCTTCGTCATCATTCTTGAAAACAGGATGGATGTAAGCGTACTGGAGATAGCTTTTCAAGTTGAGGTTCGGTTCTCTTGCGCGTTCTAGCGTATCTTTCATCATTGCTTCCTGTAATTCATGGAATGGATAAAAAAAATGAGGCACATTCCAGTTAGACGGTCCAACAGTACCCTTAAACAAAATCTTAAAGTAAAACTAAAAATAAAAAATACCAAAGAAAATTTTAAAAAATAAATATTTTTAACTAAAAAATGATATCTAATAAAACGAAAATAACTAAAAAAAACTTTAAAAAAGGGGGAATACTAAAGAACTAAAAAATGATATCTAAAAATAAATATTTTCATCATTGCTTCCTGTAATTCATGGAATGGATAAAAAAAAATGAGGCACATTCCAGTTAGAAGGTCCGACAGTACCAACAAAATCTTAAAGTAAAACTAAAAATAAAAAATACCAAAGAAAATTTAAAAAAATAAATATTTTTAACTAAAAAATGATATCTAATAAAACGAAAATAACTAAAAAGAACTTAAAAAGGGGGGAATACTAAAGAACTAAAAAACTGGAAAAAGTAAAACCCTAAAAACTGAAAATTTAGGGCTCTGTCTGATGGAATGTTTTCTGTCAGACGGTCTGACACAAGTACTTGCCATAAAAAAATTATTAATATCGAAGGAAAAACGCCTTACTAGCATAATTTCAATGAAAATGTGGGAAAGTTTTCAAGAACCTGTAAAGGGTATTTAACAAAAGCGGATTCGTAACGGCCTTTGCAGAAAATATGGAACCAGATGGTCAAAACCGGGAGCGCAATGAGGAATGGGGTTGACTGAGCAGCCCCTTTGGTGCTCATTAGTCCCATTAAGACAAGCTGCGAAAAGACGAGGGCGGTGATTATGCGTCCGTGCACGTCGGGCCAAAATGCTGCAGCGCTTTCGTATTCTTGGTTATACACATTTATGATCTACATAAGCAAAATTAATAAAAATAAGTTAAAAGAAAAAGATTGATATGCATAAGTCGTAAAAGCGCTTATTTTTACGTAAAAGTCGAATCAGAAGCGCAGAAGTTGACATTTGAAAAATTTTAAAAATTATTAGTCTTTTGCTTTTTTGGTTTTGGTACCTGATGACGAAATACGACATACGCCAGGGCAAAGAACACAATTATAAAAGGAAGGAAAATCGGGGTAACCACAGCATAGACTAGGCCAAGAAGAAAATAAAGTTGTATTTGAGGTTCGCCTGTGTTGAAACCGATGCTCCCTGGATCCATTGCCTCTTCTCTGTCCTTTTCGGTCTTCACCAAAAAGAAATTTTTTAGATGAAAAAGTATCAGCGGTTTGAGCCGTAAAATCTCACCAGCAACGCCGGCCCACCCGTCCACCATCACGTAAGTGATGAAGAAAGTTGCTTTCATAGGGATTGCCACACCAATTGTTTTAGGAATCCTGCAGCAAGTAAAAATAAGAAATTTTGCACTATATAATAAAACTTTTGGATAATTACAAAATCCACCCTGATGTTTTGTCTAATTACAAAAAACTCCGGTTATTTTTTAAAAAATTACAAAAATGCCCTTAAGTTGTTGCAAACACCCTCTGGAGTTTCGTATTCATCAAGATTTAATTACAAAACTACCCCTGAAGCAGAAACTCCAGTTATTTTTCATATATACAAAAATGCCCTTAAGTTGTTACAAACACCCCCTTGAGGTTTGTATCTACCTAACAATTATCTCTCCTGAGGATGCAATCTGCGTAATAGATAACTAAGTTTTTTCGTAATTACAAAACTATCCCTGAAGTTCAGTCTAATCATAGAACACTCCAGTTAAAATTACAAAAACTCCCTTGTTACTTTCTCTCTTGAGGTTTGTATTTACCTGATAAATACCCCTCCCGATGATGCAATTTTTGAAAAATATAACTAAGTTTTTTGTAATTACAAAATTACCCCTGAATTCAGTCTAATTACAGAAACTCCAGTTATTTTTCAAAATTACAAAATGCCCTTGAATTGTTGCAAAAAAAAAAACTCTTTAGGTTTGTATTTACCTAACAAATACCCCTCCTGAGGATGCAATTTGTTACATAGATAACTAAGTTTTTTTCATAATTACAAAAACTATCCCTGAAGTTCAGTCAAATTACAAAGAACTCCACTTATTTTTAACACTTACAAAAACACCCTTAAATCGAGATTTGTGTTTACCTAACAAATAACTTCTGTTTAGGGTGATATTTATAAAGTAGACAACTGGTTTTTTCGTAATTAGGTTAAAAGCCAGGGGTAGTTTTTGCAATTATTCCTAAAAAACTTTTTTTTTTAAAGGACAATAGTTTAAAGTTCGAATGACATACTCGTTCGCAGACTGATGTAGAAAACTATCGAGCTGTTGAAATGCAGTCCCCGCGATCACACTCACGAGAAAAACATTCACAAAGTTGAAGATGTAATATCTCGTGGCGGCCCGCCTCTCCAGGGACGATATGGACAAAAAACCCTCGAATTTGGCCATCATCATCAGTATCATCGGCAACACAATGAGGAAGATCTTCAAAGCAATCCCAGGTAAAAAACCCTGGATCACAGACTTGATAAACGGTCTGTGTGATCAATAAATAAATTAGTCAATTATAAAAAAATTGAAAAAAATCAAAAATAAAAAAAATAAAAAAACCTCACACTTCAATGATTGGCTTCAAGAACGGGGCCCGTTTTTCGATACCCTCGATATTAGCGAGAGATTGGACGATAGTGACTGGTATCATGAAGAAGAACGTGAGGAAAAAGAAGGAAACAGAAATAACGAGCCTCCTAATGGACAGTGCGACGTAAGGGATCGCGAGGTTGTCCCAGTAGACATCGCGGGGCTCCGAGGCCCATTCGGTTAACCAAAGAGTCGGGTTTCTCGACTGTTGCGTTTGAGCGCACACAGCGGCAGCCCACCGAGTTTTAAACGAAACAAATGCCGTTGGCATGATACATTTTGGGTCGCTTTTCACCCGGTCTCTCTCTAAGGCTATCTGCATTTGAGAAAATCCAAAATTGTTAAAATTAATTCTTAATCTTTTTCACGTTTCATGGGGAAAAAGTGTTATGGGTCTTTTTCGCCATCAATTCCTCCCAAAAATGTATTTTCAGCCATTTTTTGAAAAATCAAATGGGGTTTTAAAGCCATTTTGACTAAAATATGACAGTTATACCTCTTGCATACTTGGTGAGCTACTTTAGCCAATTTTTTGAAAAATTAGGACGGTTCATTTCAACCCAAGAAAAGAAATTGAGGGTGAAATGACAATTCAAAATCTTTTTTTAATGGCTAAAATCCATTTTTCTAATGGTCAAATGTCAAAAAATCCACCGGACAATATAAAGTGTCACTTAAAATTAAGATAACATTAATTTATTTATCTAAGATATTTTAATAATAAGTGTCAGATAAATGCACTAGCTTCTTCATTGGAGTATAATTACTTACTTCTTTTGATAGTCTCTCAATTTCAGCGGTCTGATAATCGATTGCATCGACTTTTGCTCCACAAAGGCCAAGAAAACCGGTCTGCAAAATTGGAAAAGAAGTAAAATTGTATCAGTAAATTTAACTCGAATGTGCTAATGAACAAAATTCAGTTTGAGAAAACAAAATAAAAATATTATATGCGTGCATAATAAAGTACCTTTGTCATTGGCCTGTTTGATTGATTTCTTGAATATTTTATCTGGTAATAATCAAGCCAGTTTTGCTTACTTTTCTTCTCCTTTACCAGCTCTGCAAGCTTATTGGCATTGAATACAACCTACCCAAAAAAAGAATCTAGAAATAAGAAACAAATATGCAATGTTTCTGAAGTAGCTTATAAGTTATAATTATTCAAATGACGTAAAAACCTGATGTGTGAGATAGTGATCTGGATGGTTGACCAAGAAAAAATGCTCCACTAATTCACTCACTGATTCGTCCGGGTCCGGTGGTACATTTCTTACAAGAACCTACATAATAAAATAGAAAAAAAATCACTTTATAAGCTTTCCTGGTAAATTACAAAAGAAATGGGAAAAAAAAAAAGGATAAGCCTGCCCATGTGAAAAAATCTTCCATAAATTAAACCACCAGATACATCTAATAATAGTATTAATAACAACAACAACAACAACAACAACAACAACAACAACAACTAATAATAATATTTAAATTAAAACCACAAGAAATATGTATCATCAACATCTTACCGTGAACTGATCGGGTCGCCGTCTTTCAGAAGCAAGAAAGTGTAAGCGCATTGTTGCTACCGTTGCATACTCTTTTCGCAAAGTATAGCAAGTCCAGAAAGTGAACGCATATGCCATCACTATATGAGTCCAAAACCTATAAATAAATAAATAAATATTAAAAATATTATTGGGCTTATAATCAGGCCAGTTGAGATAAATCCCACCATGACGAATGAAAAATTGTTCGATTATTATCAACAATGCAGAAAATGTGGAAATTCAAGAATTCAATGAGGAATAAAATTAAAAAAATAAATAAAAGAAACCTTAGTGATCCGTATGGTACGTTTGAGATGGATAGCTTGTCGATGTCACTGTACTGCACCTTATCAGTTGCTAGAGCTTTTGCCAATGTGTTGTTTGTCCAGTTAACCGGCACCAGGATAGACCATGCAAGTAACGCAACTGGAACAAATACCTTAAGTCTACATAATTTTCAAAATGAGCACGATCAACTGATTTTGCTTCTGGTTTGACTTTTTCAAAACAAATAAGCACTTTTTAAAACTTATTTACCAAACACAATCTTTCAACTAATTAAGATCAGAATTTTTTTGCTAACACTCCCAAAAAATAAAAACAAAAAAGAAAAAAATAATTGAGCATACCCGAGCAGGTAAATTCGCAAATAGACAGCCGAGTCGAGCCCCGCGTGATCAATGAGCTCTGGTTCGGGCATTCTCAAGGCATCGGGCACCCAATTCAAAAACCGAATGTACGATCTCCAATCCAAATTTACAAACTTGCTTACGAAGGAGCCCGAATGCATTGGGCTGTTTCGTAAACCCTTGAGATACCATTTTGGGAAATAAACCCTGTCGTTAATGGGCTGGAGGCGTAGGAAAGCAAATGCGACTAGGAAAGCTATGGCAAAGAGGATATTTATTCCTGCTGCAACCCCTATATCCCCGAACGAAGCCATCTAGCGAACTAACTGGAAAATAACAATCATAATAATAAATAAATAAATAAATAAATAAATTGGAAAATTGTAATGGACAGGTGCGATTGAGCTGATCACATATTTTGCACCATGAAATGAGATTTTCAAGGATTATGCAATTATTCAATAAAATTGCTTGGATTTGCCAGGATGTTAAAAATAAATAATAATATGCACCCTGAACTATCAATACTAAATCCATCAGTAAAATGGTCAAATAAAATAAAAATAAAACCAGGATCCTGAAGACAACAAATAATTGACCCGATTAAACACACAAAATGATATTTTCCCAAGTTTTACCATGACCAGCAATGATTTTGTCATGACGCAACAATTAAAAAACGAAAAAAACAAACCTTATCACAATTCTGCAGAAAATGCAATAAACAAATACGAAAACAATGCAATAATTGTATTATACGAAGCACAAAATTAGCGAGAAAATACATACCGTCAAGAAAATTGAACCCGAAGTAGTACAAGAAAAATCAATCAGAAAAGCCAAACAATTATTCAAAACTGCAACAAGAAATATAAGAGTGTGAGTATGGAGAATTAGAATTACTTCAGGGTTAAATCAAAGTAAAGAACACTTGGCACAATCGCCTTCATAAAATATACTGTAATTTATTAATCTGTCACATGGGACTAAATAAACAATAATAATACCAGCAGAAAAGTGAGATTTTCTTGAAGATTCTTGCCCGTCTTTGGATGCGAAGCAAAAATTTGACAATTTTTTTTTAAAAAAAAATTTAACTCTTCGCTGATTTTACTTATATCTCTCTTTTTAAAGAATCGATTTCGAGGGTAACGGTTATGCTTTTAGAGGTAATTATGATAATTAAGAAGAGAGGAAAACCAAACGAGAAATTAACACAATCTTTTTTAATTGTGCAATTAATAATACTTTTAAGTATATTTACAAAGTGATCTGTTCGCTGACTGTCGTAAAGGAGGGGACCCACGTGCTGTTTAATAATCTAACGGCTATATTTCTTTTTCCACCCAGGTGTAGAGATTGTTGCTCATGCACTCCTTTGGCGCGTCGCGTGGATGTAATATGATTTACAATTTTCCCTCCATATTATTTTGGGGTTTTTTTTTTTTTTTACTAAACTATGTATTTGTAAATAAGTTATTAATATTTATTTAATTGTTTTTTGGGAGTTTGATTATGTTATCTTAATCTGATTAACACCAAGATAAGCATGAATTTAATAAAAATCCAATTCATGATGATTACAACATTATTGATTTACAAATTTATTTTTTTTCCAGAGGAATACGAAATATTAATATTGTGTTACATAGTTTAGATATAGAACTTTCTGTTTAGGTTACAAAATACCTTTGGAAGCCCTCTATTACTTATTCTTTTAACTCTTTTCTCCCATGATTAAAAAAGTTGAAAGTCGGTGGTGAAAGTTTAATTATATTATTATTATTTTATTTTATTCTAGTAATAGCATCTAGATTAGTAGGGCAAAGATAATCACATGTTCACAACTATTACCGACCTCATCTTTTGCTGACCTTTGATACTTAATTTTCTTTTTATGATTGATTAGCATTTATCGATTATTGACCTTAATTATTCGTTTTCAGAATAAGCACCCGCGAAAAATGCTATGCCACGTATACCTCACATGTGTTTGTGCAGGGCGAGAACTCGATATATATGGTCATTAATTGAAGAAAAGTGATAGAGATGAGTTATAAATTACACAAGAAATTTACGCAGGAAGTTGTCGAGGAAATTTATATTCAGTAATTTTTAAATTAATTTATAAGATATTTGATAAAGTAAAAAATATAAAAAAATTGTATATTTTTATTAAGGGATAAAATTTTTTTACCTTTTAAAATATCACAAAATTTTGACTTTATCTCCTAAATTTTTTTTTTTAAGTTATCTTCTGAAATTTGCATTTTTTTGAGTTTGCCTTCTAAAGTACAATTCAGACCAAAAAGTTTCTGGACGCCGTTCACGTGACTTACACGCGAGGGCAAGAACGTCTTTTCTCTTTTCAATTTTTTTTTTTGCCTCCTCAACTATCTCGTTTTTTTTTACTTTACCTCCTAAAGTATTTTTCTATCAAATTGCCTTCTCAACTACGATTTTATTTAAAAATTACCTCCTCGGGACAATTTTTGAGCCAAAAAGTAAAAATAAAAATCAAATACCAATGGAATTTACCTAATGAATGATACCATAGGTAAATACTAATAATAATAATAACAATACTACTACTAATAATAATAATAAGATATTTCTAATATTTTTTAAATATAAATAATATAGTTTTTAATACATATAACATAATTATAATAAATTTTTAAATACTACTACTAGCACCACTAGTACAACAACTACTATTACTAGTAGTAGTAGTAGTAGTAATAATAATAATTTTGAAATATAATTTATAATTTTAACTAATATATATATATATATATTATATATATATATATATATATAATATGACTATTTTCGCAATGACAATAACAATTTTTGTAATTTTTTTTATTTCTTATTATTTGTAGATATATAATGTTACTTGCAATATATATATATATATATATATATATATATAATACATATAATATAATAATATAATACACATAATACTATTTCAACACATATAATTTAAAATACACTTATAATATATTTCAAATATTATTATATTATATTATATTATATTATGTTATATTATATTTGAAAGTGTATTATAATTACATTATATGCATTTCAAATTAAAATATATACATTACAAGTAATATTATATTTCAACAAAAATAAGAAATAAAAAAAAATTACAAAAATTGTTATTGTAAAAAGATCGTATTAGATATCACATATTTATTAAATATATTAGTTAAATTATAAATTATATTCATAAATTATTATATTATTATTATTATATATTATTATTAGTAGTAATAGTAGTAGTTTTTAAAAGTGTATTATAATTATGTTATATGTATTAGAAATTATATTATTTCTATTTAAAAAATATTAGTAATATATTATTATTATTATTAGTCGTAGTAGTAGTAGTAGTAATTACCTATGGTATCATTCATTAGGTAAATTTCATCGGTATTTGATTTTTATTTTTATTTTTTGGCCCCAAAACTGTCCTGAGGAGGCAAATTTAAAATAAAATCGTATTTGAGAAGGCAACTTGATAGAAAAATACTTTAGGAGGCAAAGTCAAAAAAACGAGATAGTTGAGGAGGCAAAAGAAAATCTGAAAAGAGAAAAGACGCTCGTGTCCTCGCGTGTAAGTCACGTGAACGGCGTCCGACAACTTTTTGGCCTGAATTGTACTTTAGGAGGCAAACTCAAAAAATGCAAATTTCAGGAGGCAACTTAAAATTAAAAAAAAAAAGTTTAGGAGGTAAAGTCAAAATTTCGTGATACTTTAGGAGGCAAAAAAAATTTATCCCTTTTATTAATAATCACTTTTGTTAACCATGTTATATCATTGATTCACTCTCATAATCAAAAATTTAGATGTTAGGTTTTAATTATTTGTATATATATATATATATATA
>BMAC01000782.1:46108-56662 GCA_014905375.1 Phtheirospermum japonicum
TTTTTTTGCTAAACAATAATCAATCACAACTTTTACCATAAATTAGTACAACATATAAAGATAGTTATAATTTAAAAAATAAAATTATACTAATTGATTTGATCTTTAAAATAACTTTTTTTTTATATAAGATTTATTAAAAATAAAATCAAAAAAGAAAATAAATCAAAAGAAAATAAAGAAGAGGAAATAAGAAAAAAGAAAAGACAAAATAAAATCAAAAAAGAAAATAAGAAAATAATTCAAAAGAGAAAAAAGGCACAAATGAAATTTTGCCAAATGGCCTGTCCAAAAACCGGCATAATGAAAAAATTTAAGAAGCATAAACGACCTACGTAATGAAACGGATGGAGTAGTTGGTATAGATATGGACTTGAGAATTTTTGATGGCTTTCCAAAATACTCAAAATTAAACTCAAATACATGTAAGTCTAAATTAAGTCAATGTTATACCATGCACCAAGTGCATTATGGTCCGCATTGTGCCGATAGATATGTCAATTGAAATTACCAGATACTGTTGAGAAATTTATTTTTGGCAATAATTCCTATTTTGTTATTTGCCTTTCTTGGGCACAAAAAAAAGTTAGGAAACTAGATTTAGAAATATATTGTGTTTCCTAGTTTATATTTAAGACTTTATTAGTTTCCTAAATTGTGTTTAGGTATTTACCAAATTTAGAAATTTATGTTTGTCTATTTAAGACAAGGATTCCTAAAGTTTGGAGAATAATTTCTTAGACGCACGGGATTCTGGAGAGGAGATTAATGCAAGACAAAGACGCACGACGAGCAAGAAAGAAGAACACGAAGAACTACTTGGAGCCATTGATCGTGATTAACAAGCTCTTCGAAGTTGCGTAACCAACGGAGAAGATCTTGCCATTGCGGCAACAAGTATTTAGTATCAAATTTATTGATATTTAGTTTTCATATATTACTTTATATTTTTGTATTGAGCGTGAACAAGAAAGTAATATAGTTTTCGGGTTTGTACACCCAAGTTTACAAGTACTTTTACTTGTGAACTGAATTTGTTATATCGTGTTCTTATCATTTTATTCCACTGTATATTTTATATTTTACTTTGGTCGGTGTTGCTAACCAGTGTTGTTAAATATTGACTAACAACATCGTAAATTTGAGAATTATTCTTAAAACCATATACCTTCAAGTTTTACAATTGGCATCTAGAGCGGGTTACTTAACCTCTTAAGTATTGATCCTTATTTTTAGGTGCTATGGACGCTCAAGGCAACCCGAGGCCTCCAATCCTTAATGGTGAGAATTATTCTCTCTGTAAACAGAGAATGAGATGGCATTTGAAAAGTATCGACGAGCGTGTTTGGAAAACTGTCCTCATTGGATGGGAAAAGCCACGTGTCACGGATGGCGAGGGCGATACCATCCCCCAAAAGGAGGAAGACTGGACTGCTGATGAAGCAACTGCTGCAAATTGGAACTTCAAATGCATCAACACCTTGTGTGGTTATGTAGATGCAAGCTACTACCATATCATCAAGAATTGCGAGTCAACAAAGGATGCATGGGACGCACTCCAAAGGGTGTGTGAAGGAACTGCAAGCGTGAAGAAATCTAGATTAAGAATGCTCATGTCCACTTTCGAGGCTATGGGAATGGATGAGAAAGAGTCAATCATGGACTACTCTATAAGATTGTCGGAAATAACAGAAGAGTGCAGAGAGCTTGGTGAGACCATAACTAATTCCCGTCTTGCAGGAAAATTGCTAAGATCCGTTTCAAAGAAATATAGCATGAAGGTGGTGGCCATAGAAGAGTCCAAAGATGTTGATAACATCGATTTCAACACCTTAGTTGGAAACCTCAAGCAATATGAGATGGAACACATTAGCTCTAACTCGAAAGAGAAGAATGTTACTTTTTCTTCCGGTTCAGTTGAAGTCGATGATGAAGATGACGAGGAGTTTGATTTTAATGGGGTTCTTAAAAAGATGTAATCGACTACACTCGAAGAAGATGAACTGGCCTTTGTGACTCAACGCTTCAACAATTTCTTGAAGAAGAAGAAGAACAGTTTTGGAAGCGCAAATGCAAGGAATAGGCCACAGTCATCTACTCCAAAGTTTACTGGACGTGCTCTTCCCAAATCTCAGTCCACAACTTCAATTCCCAATATGTCCGGTCCTGCAAAATCACTCAGCGAGATCCAATGCCACGAATGCAAAGGTTGGGGACATTACAAGAATGAGTGTCCCAACACTCTTAGAAAGAAAAGCATGGTCGCTACTGATTTCACCGAGAATGTTAATGATTCCGAGTCAACTGATCCTGTTCCATCCTTATTCACTCATGTTGTGTGGGATGACAACGTCCATGTTGGTTTGCTTGCAGACAACATCGTGTGCCTGAATGCCGAGATCACTGATTATTATGAAGAGTACGAGCAGCTGAGTATTGACCACCAGAAATTGTTTGTCAGTTGGGGAAAACAGGTACTAAAGGTCAAAGATCTTGTAAAAGAAGTAGAAAAGCTAACCAAATAAAAGGAGGATCAGCTCGACATTATTGTCCGGTTGGAAACGTCTCTCACCAAGAAGGATGCTGAGCTTAAAAAGATGAAGAATGAACTGACCAAAGTTCAAGGAACCATTTCAAATCTGAATAAAGGTAAGGCGAAGCTTGATGAAATCTTGGAGATTAGCTTCCCAGAGTCCTCAAAGCATGGAGTAGGTTTCAAACCGAGTCAGCCAACGCATGTTCCAAGTCAAGAATAGAAATCTTCCAAACGTCACAAAAAGAGAAGAAGACAGTACTTGTGTCATTATTGTGGAGAACCAGGGCACATTAGGCCCTTTTGCTGGAAGATCATTGGCGAGAGAAGACACTTTCAGCGAACAAGTGTGGCTGATAAATCCCATGTTGGTAACCGCGCTACCAACATCAATTCCAACATCAGGTTTAAACAAGTGTGGGTCAAGAAAAACAGCATCAAGTTTAATATTATCCATACCTCCCTGAAGTCTCATGTCCCTGGAGCCTGGTATTTTGATAGTAGATGCTCGAAGCATATGACAGGCTCAGAAGAACTGCTTTCTAACATTGTTAGATTTAGAGGTGGAAAACTGAAGTATGGAGGAGGCGCAAATGGTCAAATCATTGGCCAAGGGACTCTCCATGTTCCTGGCGTTGTAACACTGAAAAATGTGCTACTAGTAGAAGGACTTACTGCAAATTTGATCAGCATAAGTCAACTGTGCGATGGAGGTTTTAGCGTCAAATTCAACCGTGAAAAGTGTGAAGTCTATGAGGAGAATGGACATTGTATTCTCACTGGAAAAAGGACCTCAGATAATTGCTACCAAATTGAAAGTGATGCTTTTTGCATACTGTCCCAATTGAGTGATGCGGAGCTGTGGCATCAAAAGTTTGGACATGTCAACAACAAGATGATGGACAGGTTGGCCAAGGAAGAAGCTGTGAGTGGACTGCCTAAGCTCAACACCAAGATCATTACGGTGTGCGAGGCATGCCAGAAAGGAAAACAGGTCAGGGTGCCACATCCAGTCCAACAAAGTCTCAATACATCATCTTGCTTTGAATTGTTTCACATGGATCTCATGGGACCACTTGAGGTTGAGAGCCTTGGTGGTAAGAGGTATGTATTCGTTATTGTTGATGATTTTTCTAAATTTACTTGGATAGAATTTCTAAAAGAAAAATCTGAAACTTTTGAGGCTTTCAAAAAACTTGCAAAGAAATTGTGTGTGAGGTTTAATGTGAAAATTGGTAGGATTAGAACTGATCACGGAAAGGAATTTGAAAATGCATCTTTTTCAAAGTACTGCACTTCTGAGGGTATTAGTCATGAATTTTCTTCTCCAATTACCCCTCAACAAAATGACATTGCTGAACGTAAGAATAGAACCCTAGCGGAGATGACTAGAACTATGCTCATTTCTAATGACATAGCAAAACGTTTTTGGGTTGAAGCAATGAACACTGCATGTCATACCACGAATAGGGCTTATTTTAGACCAGGTTCATGTGCAACTCCCTACGAATTATTGATTGGTAAGAAACCGAACTTGAGTTATTTTCATGTGTTTGGGTGTATTTGCTATGTGCTTAACGATAGAAATCATCTAACTAAACTTGACTCAAAGAGTGATAAGTGCATTTTCATGGGTTATTCTCAAAATAGTCATACATATAGGTTGTTTAACCTTAGAACTCGAAGCATGTTTGAGTCAGTAAATGTCAAGTTCGATGATCTAACGAGTGGAGTCAAGCCTACCGAGGATAATGATCTGGTTTATGATCAAAACCCTCAAGAAATTGTCACTCCTCCTTCAGTTGATAGTGCAGGTATTGAGAACAAAGATGCAGGTGCTGAACTCAGAGATATGAGTGATGTTGATAACAATGTTGATACTGGGATACCAACATCAGTACCAACATCGAGCCAAGTCGCAGATTCTGGTTCTGATTCAGAAGAAGAAGATCCAACTGATCCCATTGATCTTCATCAGAGAAAAATCCAGAATTCAGAAAAATCACCCCGTGGGCCAAATTATCGGTGATTTAGACGAAAGGAGTATAAGACGGAGATAGATTAATTTCAAGGAGATGGTCAGGTATGTATGTATGTCTACTAATTGCTCTAAGATTTATGAGTCTTTGTATCTTTCTAAAATAGAGCCCAAGCGAGTGGAGGATGCACTTAAGGATGAGTTCTGGATTCGGGCAATGCAAGAGGAGCTGGACCATTTCGCCAAAAACGATATTTGGGATTTGGTGCCACGACCAGAAAATTCCCATGTGACGGGAATAAAGTGGATATTCAAGAACAAGACTGATGAGACTGGCAACATTGTGAGGAAGAAAGCTCGACTTGTTGCACAAGGGTATACGCAAATTGAAGGAATCGATTTTGATGAAACTTTTGCCCCAGTTGCCCGCATTGAGTCGGTAAGACTTTTGCTTTCTGTTGCTTGTTATATGAAGATTTCATTGCATCAAATAGACATTAAGAGTGCTTTTTTAAATGGAGTCTTGAGTGAAAAAGTGTATGTTGAGCAGCCTAAAGGATTTGTGGATCCTCAAAAACCAAATTTTATTTTAAAACTGAAAAAGGCTCTTTATGGTTTAAAACAAACTCAAAGAACTTGGTATGAAAGGCTAACTCAACATTTGCTTTATTTGAACTTTAGACGAGGGGAAGTTGATAAAACTTTATTCCTTCTTAAATCCAATAAGCACATCTTAATCGTCCAAATTTATGAGGATGATATTATTTTTGGATCCACTAACGAGCAGATGGTCAAGGAGTTTGTTACTCAGATGTCCGATACATTCGAGATGAGTATGGAAGGTAACCTCTCATACTTTCTTGGTTTACAAATCAAACAGTTTGATGATGGTATTTTCCTTTCCCAAACTAAATATGCTAAGAACTTAGTTAAAAAGTTTGGTTTAGAAAGTGAAACTCATAAGAAAACGCCGCTGGAAAAAACTGTAAAGCTGTCTAGAGACGATGTTGGTAAGGGTGTTGATAACACCATGCACAGAAGTATGATAGGGAGTTTGTTGTATTTGACAGCAAGTAGACCAGATATTATGTATAGTGTGTGCTTATGTGCTAGATATCAATCTAATCCAAAAGAGTCACACTTGAAAGCTGTTAAAAGAATTATTAGGTACATTGCTGGTACAACTGAACTAGGTGTGTGGTACACAAAAGATACTGGTACTGAACTTATAGGGTACACTGATTTGGACTGGGCTGGAGATGTAGTAGATAGGAAAAGTACTACTGGGGGATATTTTTTTCTGGGCAATAACCTAATTTCTTGGTATAGCAAAAAGCAAAATTGTATTTCTCTTTCTACAGCTGAAGTCGAGTACATTGCAGTTGGGAGTGCATTCACGCAATTAATGTGGATGAACCAAATGATTGAAGGCATTAGATTTCGAGACCTTCTCTCGTTTAAGAAGAGATCTCGGTATTTGCATTGTCTAACCAATGTTGGTTTGTGATGTTGTGACACCCCTTATCAACATCAGTCACAACATCTGTATAATTTTGCATGCATTTCCATCTTTCTTTTCATACATGATTCCGATGCATTGAGTTAGATTGAAAGTGCAATAAGGTCCTATGTTGCAATAAAATTAATGACAAAAAGGACCAACCTCTTCAAAATTAGGTGATTGTGGGACTTGCCCGCAGAAACTGGATTTCTCCCAGGTCCAAAAACAAGAGGTGTTTAACAGCAATTGCTGAAGATTAAAAGATTTAAATCCCTTCAAGGATGAAGAAGATTTGGACTCAAAATGCTCCAATCTTTAAAAATTACCTTCTTGAGAGATCTTGACGTAGTCATTAACTTGGGTTAAGGGGTAAATTTCCATTGATTTCACCTAAGGCAATGTTGGTTTATAATGTTGTTAGTAATAAAAAGTAACATTGGATCAAGTCACTGAAATCTGAATATATTTTTGTATAATCTTTTAGGTCATGAATTTTAGGCATCCTGTAGGACATTCATACTTTGTGAAGATACCATCTTGCTGTGCGTTTTGTTTCTTGTGTTTTTGTCTTACTTGAAATCTCTTAATTTTGTTTTGAGTTGAGCTAACCAAGTGTTTCAGTGGAGTTAAAATCGGACTACTGGACAGGTAATAACGAGTTGACTTTGGTGAGTGAAAATTAACATTGCACAAGATAGGTACAACTGTGCTGATGGTTCATTAAAGTTCAGCTTAGTATTTCGGCCAATTTTGTAGTTTGGGCTGTACAGTTTTTAAAAAAAAAAAATATAATAATGGGAAGAGATAATAGGTGTGTTAATGTGATCATGTGTTCTAATCTAAGGGGAGTGGCGTTTTTATAAAAAGGAAACAAATATTTGTGCTTAAACCAACAAATCCGCAACCAGGTAAAATTAGGGATTGTTTCCTACTTTCCTTTTCTCTCTCTCTCTCAACGGTCACTTTTTGAATGCATAAATACCAGGTCTGATTTTACCGTTTGATCACCCTTTCAATTAACCCTCTGAAATTATTTCTCTCCAGCCCTCTTTAGTCTCTCGATATTTCTCTATCTCCTTGTGTGTTTGTGTTTCAGAGTTGTTGCAGAATGTCCGACCAAACCTCGCCGCCGCCGTCCTCGTCTGCTCCAGAATTGCCAGAAGAAGTTCGTCGCCCCGGCGAACAGGTTCATGCGCCCTATCCACGAGTTGGTGGTCTTGATATTCGCGAGGAAATCGGTGGTGGTAGTTCTTCAAACCCACCACTATCAATATCGCCACCACCCTCGCCGGCGCACGCTTCCCGCACTGTCATTCCAGTTCCATCACCGATTGACGCCACGCCGGAGGCGCAAGTGTTCCCAGGACAGCCCGGGAACGAAATTGACGTCGATAATCCCCCGGATTTGGCGTTTTTTGCTGAAACCTTTGAGCGAGTAGGGAATCCTACCTTGAAGAGGTCCAGGCGCCTGCGCAATATTCCTCCCGGCATTGTGCCGCCCGCAGTTCCAAAGAGCAAGGCAGGTCCGCGCCGCAATGTGCCGCTCGAGCACATGAACCTCGCAGAGGATATCACCGTGATGTCCGATCCTGATGATGAAGACTTTGTTCCTACTGCTCCGGTCGAGGAGTCTGTGCCGCCGTCTTCTTCTGCCCCGAGTTTACCGGCGAAGAAGTTTACTCGCCGAAAACAACTTATGCGCAAGGCTGACAGGAGATCAGGTCAGCCAAAAGTCAAGGTCTCTCCTAAGTCCTCTGCGACTGAGTGTTCCTCCCCTCCCTACACTGTGTTGGATTTTATCACCGACGAAGTGACCTGCTCCGTCAGACCGCCTGCCGATGATCCCCCCTCATCTCCAGTTCATGATGATCAATCTGAGTTTGATACAGGTTTGTTTGAGCATTCCCCTGATTCCTCCCTAGATATACCTCTGCGTGATATTCTTGAAGCATGCAAGAAGGACAAGAAGAAAAAGAAAGTTGCTGCGAAGGACGATGTTGCTAGTCATGTTGGTACCCCTTTACCAACATCGCATCGTTCCCCGTCTGTTTCGTCCTCCCGCACTGCCTCTGTTCCCCTTGCATCTCATGCTTCCACGCCAACCACTTCCGATGCCTGTGCACACTCTCAGTCCTCCACAGGTACTAATACTCCGACACCTGAGCTTGAAGATATGGTGCCGTTTTCGGAGAAATTTTTATCTGCTGAGGCTGCCGAATTGTTGGCTACTTATCAAACTCGCCACATGGTTGCTGAGCGTAGAGTTCCTGTTGAACTGTTTGAGCGCCACAATTTGATTGCCTACCTCCAGTTTAAAGGTATGTATTCCACAGTTTCAATTGCCGTACCTTTTGTCCGGGATATTGTTCTTGAGTTCTATGCAAACTTGTTGCCATCTATTGTTGATATGAGCTCTGTGAATTATGGAAAAGTGTTTGTGCGTGGTAGAGTGTTTTCTTTCACCCCTGATTTAATTGATGACTTATTTGGAACTGAACCACATCGGGGTGATTCTACTGTGGATGATATGGATGAAGTTATTTCTTTTCTGTCTGGTGATATGGTGCATTCTTGGTTTGAGCAGTTGCCGATCACTAGGCTCTCTTCTCTCTATTCTATTATGCACAAGGTGGCTATTTGAAACTGGGTCCCTTCCAAGAATACTACATGTGTTACTCGGCCTCAGGTCCAGTTTTTGTACAAGCTTGGGAAGGGTATTAAGTTCAGTTTCGGGCAACATGTTTTTGATATAGTTACTAAGTTTGCCACATCAAGGTCTGCCGCCTCGTTGTGTTTTCCCTCTTTGATTTTCAGCCTGTTGACGAAGCAAGGATTGGAGCTTCTTCCGGATGATGTCCTCACTGGTAAAGATGATGCCGAAAATGCTGTTGCTGCCGAAGCCTTGGCGAGCCTTGCTCAGGAAAGGAGGAGGAAGTGAATTCTCGCTCGCAATAAGGCTTTGAGGAGAATGATGAAAATGCAGAAGAGGAAGAGGAAAGAGAGTGGTGAGGAACTTCGACATCCCCTCGTTGTTCGAAGAGGGTTCGAAGTCAATAAGTTCCTTTTTGGTTTGTTCTGTTTTGATAAGTGTGTTTTATGAACAATGTTGGTTTTTAATGTTGGTTTGTTTTTAACAATATTGAGTGTTTTGTTTAGGGGGAGTTGTCTAACTTAGGGGGAGTTAGTAATTTATTTTCATTTATATTTGCGTCGTAGTGTTTTGTCCAAAAAGGTAAAAGGGGGAGATTGTTGAGGAATTTATTCTTGGTAATAATTCCTATTTTGTTATTTGCCTTTCTTGGGCACAAAAAAAAGTTAGGAAACTAGATTTAGGAATATATTGTGTTTCCTAGTTTATGTTTAAGATTTTATTAGTTTCCTAAATTGTGTTTAGGTATTTACCAAGTTTATGAATTTATGTTTGTCTATTTAAGACAAGAATTCCTAAATCTTGGAGAAAAATTTTTTAGACGCACGGGATTTTGGAGAGGAGATTAACGCAAGACAAAGACGCACGACGAGCAAGAAAGAAGAACACGAAGAACTACTTTGAGCCATTGATCATAATTAACAAGCTCTTCGAAGTTGCGTAACCAACGGAGAAGATCTTGCCATTCCGGCAACAAGTATTTAGTATCAAGTTTATTGATATTTAGTTTTCATATATCACTTTATATTTTTGTATTGAGCGTGAACAAGAAAGTAATATAGTTTTCGGGTTTGTACACCCAAGTTCACAAGTACTTTTACTTGTGAACTGAATTTGTTATATCGTGTTCTTATCATTTTATTCCGCTGCATATTTTATATTTTACTCTAGTCGATGTTGCTAACCAGTGTTGTTAAATATTGACTAACAACATCGTGAATTTGAGAATTATTCTTAAAACCATAAACCTTCAAATTTTACAGATACATTATATAATATATACATACATATATATACAAGTGCATTATGGTCCGCATTGTGCCGATAGATATGTCAATTAAAATTACTAGATACATTATATATATATATATGATTGGGTTCAAATGAGAACCCCGTCATTATATGTGAACCTAGGGACTAATCATGGCCTTAGATCTAATATTGCACAGTGCAATTATATGTCGGCCTTAGATCTAATATTGCACAGTGCAATTATATGTCCAGGTTCATTGTGCTTTTTACACAGTACTGTAGTGCTAAAATCAGTCCAGTTTTTTTTAATTTAATTATATATATATATATATATATATATATATATATATATATATATATATATATTATATTACGTTTTAAAACATGCAATATGTATTTTAAATTGTAGATCTTGAGAATGTGATTAATTTGATATATATTTCATTCAAAACGAATAAAATTTGAAAAAGTTATGGTTTGTTTGAAGATTTGAGTTTCATTTCAAATTTTTGAATTTGCAGTTTATATACGAAATTTGCGATACTTTTTGTATACAATCGTAGTGTTTTTTTTCTTAATCTATTGTGCTTTCCAAAGAACAATGTAGTGCTCTTTGTAAACGTTGATATATGTCCAAAATA
>BMAC01000782.1:62851-107123 GCA_014905375.1 Phtheirospermum japonicum
GAAGCTGACAATCACTTTTTTTTTTTTTTGTTTGTTTATATCTTAATCCAGATAAATTACCTCTCCCTGGAATGAAAACTAAACCACTCCCACGGCGAAAATCCACACCAGGATTATAATCCTGCAACAATCTCTCAGGAAGCCCGAATCCACTCGCTACCCCCGATAAACTCTCACCGGGCCGCAAGTATACGTTATAAACAGCCCATAATCTCTGGATACACGTGTGTCCCCGCACGAGCAATTCACGGTAACATTCAATTGAGCGCCGATTGGATGCCTGTGTCATCATATCTATTAAACGCCCTCATCATGTCAACCGTGGTGAGGTTTGAGTAATATACTTCAGCTATCGTCTGGTAAGTGTCACCGGCCTAACCTGATAGATAAACTGATGGCCGAAGCCCATTGGTTGTTACACCACAGGAAAAGGGCACAATTAATCGGCTGCCGAAGTCAATTAGGTCTGGATTGGTGATTTGGGGATTGTAGCTAAGGATACCGTTGACGGTGGTTGAGAAGACTGTGGATATGAAGGTGAGATTTTGCTCCTTCCATATGTAAATAGGAAGCTAATGCTTCACAGCGCCGATTGGATTGGGATTTAACTTCGCCTGGGAATATATTGACCGCCAAAAACACGAGAAATATGTTGAATCTCATTTGTTTTTTTCTCTCTGGAGTATACTATCATTGACAAAACTGGAGTTGTTGTGCAGATTGGGGATGAGTTGTTTTATCAAACACCTGGGTTTAATTCAGTTGAATTGAACTGGTCCAAGCGTTTAATTGTCAAACATGGTGATGGGGATTATATAAAGAAATGAAAAAATGGTTATCATGTTCTAAAACAGTTTGAAGAAATGTCATCGCGGCGTGGTCGTTGACGGGTTCCATAATTTTTAATATATTTATTTTGGTTATGCAAAATCGTGTAAAAATGTCTTATTTAGTTATATACTCTGTTTATCCATGAAAAATAGATAATCTTTTCATTTTTATTTGTTAATAAAAGATATATATGTTTGTCTTTTAAAAATTAAAATAACACTCACACACACACAAAAAAACCACATTTAATTTATTTTGTTTATTAAAATATTAAAAGTTAAGGGTAAATTAGAAAAAAAACTTACAATCTCAATTATAATTATTCTATCTTTTTAACTTGCGTATTTTCTTTTTCTAACATCCTATTTTTTTTTTGGACGGAGGAAGTATATACTGGTTTGAGGCTGACTTGTTACAAAGATTTTGAGAAATGATTATTTATATAAATGATGTCGTTGTAAATGGCACGGAAATTAGCGAATACCACTTTTAAAACTTTTTGATAGTTAAAAAAATAAAAATATATATAGAAGTTAGAAGCACAAATAATTAAAAAAGAATTAAATGTGCTAACATATTGGTTCCCTACAAATACATATATTTCAAAACTAAAATACTAATTAATATTATATTAATATAATACTAATTTAGTGCCTACAAATATAAATATTCCACAAATACAATATAATATTAATTATATTAATTATAATACTAATATCCTATCATGATAGGATATTAGTATTATAATAATATAATTAATATTTATATTGTATTTGTGGAATATTTATATTTGTAGGGCACTAAATTAGTATTATATTAATATAATATTAATAGTATTTTAGTTTGAAATATATGTATTTGTAGGGAACCAATAGTTAGCACATTTAATTCTTTTTTAATTATTTGTGCTTCTAATTTCTATATATATTTTATTTTTTAACTATCAAAAAGTTTTAAAAGTGGTATTCGCTAATTTCCGTGCCATTTACAACGACATCATTTATATAAATAATCATTTCTCAAAATCTTTGTAACAAGTCAGCCTCAAACCAGTATATACTTCCTCCGTCCAAAAAAAAAATAGGATGTTAGAAAAAGAAAATACGCAAGTTAAAAAGATAGAATAATTATAATTGAGATTGTAAGTTTTTTTCTAATTTACCCTTAACTTTTAATATTTTAATAAACAAAATAAATTAAATGTGGTTTTTTTTGTGTGTGTGTGAGTGTTATTTTAATTTTTAAAAGACAAACCATATATATCTTTTATTAACAAATAAAAATGAAAAGATTATCTATTTTCATGGATAAACAGAGTATATAACTAAATAAGACATTTTTACACGATTTTGCATAACCAAAATAAATATATTAAAAATTATGGAACCCGTCAACGACCACGCCGCGATGACATTCTTCAAACTGTTTTAGAACATGATAACCATTTTTTCATTTCTTTATATAATCCCCATCACCATGTTTGACAATTAAACGCTTGGACCAGTTCAATTCAACTGAATTAAACCCAGGTGTTTGATAAAACAACTCATCCCCAATCTGCAACAAACTCCAGTTTTGTCAATGATAGTATACTCCAGAGAGAAAAAAACAAATGAGATTCAACATATTTCTCGTGTTTTTGGCGGTCAATATATTCCCAGGCGAAGTTAAATCCCAATCCAATCGGCGCTGTGAAGCATTAGCTTCCTATTTACATATGGGAAGGAGCAAAATCTCACCTTCATATCCACAGTCTTCTCAACCACCGTCAACGGTACCTTAGCTACAATCCCAAATCACCAATCCAGACCTAATTGACTTCGGCAGCCGATTAATTGTGCCCTTTTCCTGTGGTGTAACAACCAATGGGCTTCGGCCATCAGTTTATCTATCAGGTTAGGCCCGGTGACACTTACCAGACGATAGCTGAAGTATATTACTCAAACCTCACCACGGTTGACATGATGAGGGCGTTTAATAGATATGATGACACAGGCATCCCAATCGGCGCTCAATTGAATGTTACCGTGAATTGCTCGTGCGGGGACACACGTGTATCCAGAGATTATGGGCTGTTTATAACGTATACTTGCGGCCCGGTGAGAGTTTATCGGGGGTAGCGAGTGGATTCGGGCTTCCTGAGAGATTGTTGCAGGATTATAATCCTGGTGTGGATTTTCGCCGTGGGAGTGGTTTAGTTTTCATTCCAGGGAGAGGTAATTTATCTGGATTAAGATATAAACAAACAAAAAAAAAAAAAAGTGATTGTCAGCTTCTATATTTTTATGAAACAATTATTTTGAAAGTTAAACACATTTCATTATATTTTTACAAAATAATAATATTATAGAATAATTATTTAATTATTTTTCAATATTTATATAACTTACATTATAATTTTTAATGACTTATATTATCATTCTATAATTATAAGTCTTTTATTTTTAAAATTAAGTAAATAATTATAAGAATTATACAATATTTTATTATATGAATTTTTTGATTTCAATTTTGAAATTTATTTAGTATTATGTTATAGGGGACTTCTACGGTGCCGTGAATGTACCATTTCTCACTTATTTAGAACCATTAGATCAAAAGTTGATTATTAATAATGGTAGATCAATTGATGTGATATTTCTTATATTATAATATTTTATATTTTATGTACAAAAGTTCTCAATTGATTTCGTGGCTCAACACCGCATTTCTTAAAATACTTGTTTTTGTTTATTTGATATTATATTATATTATATTATATTTTTTATTTCCAAATTTGAGAAATAATTATTTTGATGGTAAATCACACTTTATTATATTTTTATCTAATTAAAATATTGTAAAATTTATTTCATAGTAGTTTATAAATCTCTATTATGTTTTTCTTATTTTTAATATATTAAATAATTATTCATAACTAAATATTTATTTAACATACTTTATAATTTTAACCAATATATTATTAATATATAATATTTTTAATTTTTTAAAATAAAATTAATTATTTAAATTTATAAATTTGAATAATAGTTTTTTCCTAATTTCAATTTTTGAGATTATTTAGTATTGTATTATAAAATTTTATGTTTGTCTACAAAAATTCTCAATTAATTACGTAATACAAACCTCTTTTTTAACACATTTTCTTTTTAAATTGGTATATTCTGTTATATTATTTTATAATATTTTATTTTTTTTCTTATTCAGATTTGTGAAATAATTATTTTAAATTAATCAAACTTCATTATATGTTTATCTAATTTAGGATTTGAGATTTATTTATAACATATATATATATATATATATATATATATATATATATATATATTTAAATATATATATATATATATATTTATATATATATATATATTTAAATATATTAATTAATTACTTATGATTAAATATTTATTTAACTTGCTTTATAATTATTTAACGACTTTATTATTATTCTATAATATTTTAAGATTTTTTAAATGTATTAAATAATTATATAAATTTAAAAAATAATTTATCATATATTTTTTATGATTTCAAGTTTTGAGATTTATTAATATTATATATTTTAGTTTTTTTAAATTTATTAAATAGTTTTTTAGAATCTATTTTTATATTTATGAGAAGATTATGATAAGCATTAACTTTTATATTAAGGTTAAAAAAACAAATTTATGGTATGTTATTTAGGGTTAAAGAAATATGAAACTTATTTCTAATATAGATTTTTTTTTGTTTATAAAATATAATATCAAAACTATGCGATAGAGTGGTTGTGGGTAGGTATCAAAACTAAATGAATGTGCGTTCAAACCCCATGTCTCTAAAAAATACTTTTTTTTTACGTACACATGTACTATGACACATCAATTGCATGTAAGCTCTGAACCTTGATGATGAGCCACACATGTCTGGTCATTCACAAGAGGGCTTTCAAACCTCAAGTTTGTTCAAGAAATTTCCTAGGTTTGAGATGCAACAGAAGTCGATACGTCGGAAACGGAATGAGGAGAACGCAACACGTGTCAACCAAAGGAACGGTTTACGAAAATATTAATAAGCTAGGTATCAACACAATTAGTATAATGGAGTTGATATATAACATCCACACAAAGAACATGCACACCCAAGTCTTTATCGTAGCATGATTGATAGTTTACTTTACTTAACTGCCAGCAGACCTGATCTTTATTTTAGTGTTGTTATTTTTGCTAGGTATCAGGTGGATCCCAAGGAATCACATCTCAAAGTAGTGAAGAAAATAATTCGCTATGTTGGTGGAAGAACGAATTTTGGAATCTAGTACATTAGTGAAACTAACTCTAATTTTGCAGGTTTACGTGATGTTGTATGTGATGGTGATTGGGCAGGAGACATTGATGATAAAAAAAAAAAAAAAAAAAAAAAAAAAAAAAAAAAAGCACATCTGGGAGGATATTTCTTTATAGGCAATAATCTTCTCTTCTGGATATGCAAGAAATAGAACAATGTGTCCTTATCCACTGCCGAGGCTGAATACATTGCAGTAGGTAGTCTTTGTTCTCAATTTCTTTTGATGAAACAAATGATGTGTTGAGTATAACATCATTGTTCAGACTGCCTTACTTTACTATGATAACATGAGTATAACAAACATCTCATAAAACCCTATTCAACACTTCAGAACCAAGCACATTGACATGCGATATCAATTTATTAGGGATCTGGTTGAGTAAGGTTATGTTATTATTGAACATGTTAAAAATGAACACCAAGTTGATGATATTCACAAAACCTTTGGATGCTAAACAATTTATCGCCTTGAGAAAGTCATTAGGAATTTGCATCATATGACTCTGATCAAAACTATTACATTCATGTAGGATTCGCATTAGGTATATTTTTCTTTTTCTCTCCTTTATTCATATCTCTTGCATTTCACTATTTATACAGTTGATCTATGTATTTGAATATGCCTATTATTCCAATAATTTACCACAAAACTCTCGTTTTGAAATCAGAAAAGAGGTACCAGTTCAAAACACTTGTAATGTGAAAGTTAGTTATTTTACAAAGAGCAACTTACAAGTAGCGAAATGTGTGAAAGCTTCTGATATGCTCTGTTCGAACTGGTTACTTCTGGGAACAAGAATGCTAGTAGCATACTTTTTTTTGTGTGTGTGTGATCTTTACTTTGTCATAGGGTTATCTTCTGACATGATTGCGGTTATACACCTACTACAACTATGTATGCCGAACGTGTAAAAACACAATCACCTCATCACCGTGTCAGAGGGTAGATTTTTATTTAATGATGGATACACACACATAATGGAACTAAGATATGAGTGATTTTCTGAGTCGAACTATCAAAGAAAAAATAAATTGGAGGGTCATTGTTCAACTAAGTCTTGATCGGATGTGTGGTACGTTCCAAAAAGTTTTTTGGGGAGTTATAAGAATGTCATTATCAAATCCATGTGTTAGAAAAGGCGGGGCGAGGGTAGCAAAACAAGAGTTTAGCTACACTTGGTGGAACAAGAAGTATTTTTCTTTCATGTGATGATCTTGGTTGAACATATGAAAATTTCTAGCATGTAATTCTAAAATCGATCAAACATTTTATTTGGTTATTATTCTTTCTTTTAGACATACTGCATTCAGATTTTCAAGGTGATTTGTCATGTCTATTCTTTTTGGAAGAAATATAATTAATCTTGAGTTTGGTCCTCTTTGATACCTATCCATAAACAACTTATTCTTTCCAAAAATCCAGTTTCTTTTTGAAAAAGATTCCAACAATGATATTGGTCATCTTTGAGGTTATTTTTGAACAAAATAGGGGGTTATGATAATTATTTTTGGGAGGTTATTTGAGTGGTCTTCAAAATTCAAAAAGTAGGGGCTATTGGAAACCAAAAACATTTGGTTTCCCTCAACTACCGAAAGAAAAATGGCAAACAAATGATTGTTTATAACTCAAAAAATATATTTTACTTTTTTTCTCAAGAAAATTTTTCATCATTTCTCTCTCATTTATTTCCATCATCTCTCTTATCTCTCATCTACCATTAGTTTTCAACCACACAAAAACTTCATTTTATTTCCTCCCTCTCATCTTTTCACCTCACAATTTTTTTTATTTTATTTCGGCCCTCTCATCTTTTCACCATCATTAATTCCCATTACAAAAAAACTTTTGTTGTCCCATTTGAAAATTTATTTACTAAATAATTTTATATCCAATCACTTACTCAAAAAAAATACAAATTATATCCAATTATTATCTTACCAAAGTTTTGTATCTCCCTATAAATGTTTATTTTCACTATTTTCTAGTGAAACGAAAAGAAAATGAACGAAAGGATATCCAATTGTTAGGGTGTTGTCTCTTTTTTTCTCACCGCTTCAAAAACTAGGGTTTCTCTGCAAACTTGTTTCTTCTAACTGAAGCTTGTTTTTCTCTTAATCATGAAGAAGAAAATGACCCCTAAAAGGAAGATATCCCCATCTGACACATCCCAGTAGAAAGGGAAGAAAAACCCTAGAGCTAACCCAACAAAATCCACCTTGTCATCTGCAATTAAACCACCACCAACCTTGGTGCAAACCCAAGCACCCTTAACTCGCCAACTCTTGCCGCTGCTAGATCTACAGGCGCCAACACTCAGATCTCCCTAGTTGTCAATTTGAGAAGAAATATCACTTAACTCTTCCTGTTGCAACAAAGACCACCTCTGTAATGCAATGACAGTCCTCACGACGTGCTTCTGGGTAGAATAACCCAATCCCGCATCCACTACTGCGCACGTGGTCATTGAGTTGGAGGCTTTAAATGTAGGTATTGCTAACTCTCTTGGTTTTTACTATACTAAGGTTGCGAATAGATTTCTGTTGTTCAAGGAGATGAAGTGTTAATGTGAAGAAACTTTGGATATTGAGAGTTTCGATAAAATACAATGTGTATCACCTGATTGAACACAAGAGACTTGTTCGCACCGTTACATATATTTCTTCTTTTTGCTCCAACATTGTGCGTGAATTATATGCTAATCTGCCTGCTAAATTCAAGGATGTCAACTCTCCTCAATTTGGCCCCTTGTGTTTTTGGCCATTTTGTGAAGAAAACATAGACAACATCGCATCTGTTATAATAAGAGGAGACGTAATTGTTTGGCCGATAAACTCAGAGCTCACAATCTCTCTTCTTACCTTGGAATGTAATCTTCTTCACAAGATTGAGATGAGCAACTAGAATGCCACATCGAACAAGTCCTATATCTCCATGCAAAAAGTTGTGTTCCTTCATTATTGTCTTATCGATCATGGGTTCCATGTTTTTCACTTAGTCGGATTCTTTGCAGATACTCCAGACACCACACGTCTTCTACCGTTTCCTTCCTTAATTTGGGTAATATTATAAGATCAAGGTGTGCGACTCAGTCACAAAAGGGCAAAAGATGCACTTAGACCCAAACTACACCACTGTTCACAGAGCAAAAAAGGCACACCTGCCCATTGATCCATCTGCTCTGGTCCCTACTGTTGCTATTCCCGATAACCTTTTATCCTATTTTTGCAGGAAGAAAGGAAGGATGTTGTACATCAAGCATGCCATCATCCATATCTGTGCTGCTACATTGGCTAATTCTGGAACTTTAGTTGTTCCCTTATTAAAGGGGGAGAAGGAACTGGGCAAGGCAAGCGCAAGTGTCAAACGTGCCAAAGGAAAATTAAAATGGAATTCTAACATCAAAGGCAAGGCAATTGCAGAACTAGAGGAGGAAGTCTTGTAGAAGTGGTGGACGACTATCATGATGAAGATGATGATGGCGATGATGTTGATGAGGAGGAATATTCTGCTTTTACTTTTGGCTTTTTAATGGACCCTATTTTGAGGGGCAGACATTCTTAATCTGGGCCTGTATTGAACTATTTTGGGTGGTGGTTTTTAAATTTAGTTTTAAGTTCTTGTTTGCCCTATTGTGCCGTGTTCATTTTTTCCAGGATATGGTTGAACAATCATCTACTTTGCAATCTTTTCCAAAGAGAGAGATTGGAGAGTTGTGTGATTGGTAAAATTGATATCAAACAAATTTTTGATGATTGAATTCTGATTAGTTGTTCTAACAAATATTTTTGTCTTGTTGACTAATTTAACTAACCACCCAAAGTTATTGGGACTTTAAATTTGCTTGATTTGATTGTATTTAAGGATGATTAAAGTTAATTGATTTCATGAAGAAATCTAGTTGGAGAAGCATAATTTGTAACGAAGAAGACAATCAAGACATTGGAAAAATGAACTAGTCAAATGCCCAAGTTTAAAAAGATATCTGAAAATTCTTTCCTAAAAACACAGCTTCCTATAAAAGGGCCACAACCTATGATGCACGGACACTTTGTTTTTGACCCTCGAGACGAGTCGGACACTTCGGGGACGCGAACACGCGCCCGACACGTGTCGGACGCGTGTCCTATTTTTTTTTCTTTTCTTTTTTTTTTTGAATTTTTGACAGGGGACACAGCTCGAACACGGCTCGGACACGGCCCCGACACGTTTTTTCATTTTTTTTTCAAAAAGTTTATTTATTTTTTAATTTTTTAATTTAATATCATTTTTTATTTTATTTGGGGTTTTATAAATTATTGTGAATGAGTTTGTAATTATTTTAGATGATTTATTAAAAATAAAAATTATTATAATTTAATATTTATAGGAAATAAATATATTAATAATTATTTATATAATAAACGTGTTCGAGCCGTGTCGTGTCCTATATTTTTAAAAATAAGCATATACTCGTGTCCGAGTCGTATCGTGTCCGTGTCGGTGCAACTTAGGCCACAACCTTATTTAGCTAGTACACACCTTTTTTATAGAAAGAAAATATGAAGAGAGTGTGTATTGTAAACTGTTTGAAATCGTTTATCAAATAAAATAAGTTTATCTTCGAAAACAATATTAAGTGAATCAATGGGATGTTGACAACAATAAATTGAAGAGAATTTAAGTGATGTTCCAAAGATTTGAAAAGAGTTCAGATCATTGTTCGACCAATGGAAGGTCGCTGGAGGAATTAATTGAAAAAGAAGTACCATTTAGTTAACATATGAACAAAGTTAATATGTGTACTTGTATAAAATATTTGTGTCAATTAATATATTTAGGTGGAACGAGAGATTCTTTCCGTATAAAACTTTTATATTTTTTATGGGCAACACTCTTGTTAAGTCGGACTAACAGATCTTTCGTTAGACAAAGATTTCATACCAATAATATTATAACACAAAAATCAATATATCATAGTACAAAAATCAATACATCCTGAAGGTTAGAGATTTATGAAAATTCAATATTTTTGAGTAAAAAACTAATATATCATAATAAAAAATTAATATATTATAATATCAGATCAAATAATCTAACGGATCATAGTCTGTCGATCTACCAAGTGTTTGCCTTTTTTTTTTAATGGTTAGAGTCATTGTTTTATCTATTCGTTCAAATTTACACACTTTCTAATTTTACACGGCTGGTATGTCTTTTCATTGCGAACGAAATTGGGCCTCTAAACCGCTTATTATTTAATCTACATTTTTTGCTTTATCCGATGCCACATATTTATCTTTGTATTGCACAAGATTAGTCTTTATTTAAAAATACGTTGCTAAAGTATTTGAATAAAATAAAACTATGAAGATTATAAATATAGTAATGATTGGATGTAATCAGAATGGCCGAAATCAGATGGAATTGTTCATATAACATTTTGTTTTGAAAATGGATTATAATATATATACTTTCCGAAGATGGCTTATATTTTATTTACTTAAAATAAAAATGACAAAGTCCATATGTACATGGTTTATAAATTCTACATCTGATGTGGACCAAAATATTCGTACCTAATATTATGTGATATGTATGGTATTTGTGGAAGGCAACCTCATTTCCAGAAGAGGGTGTGCCTCCTGAAAGATGGGCGAGCTGTATTACGTCTTTGAGAAGTAAACGAGCCGAAGGCTGTTCCTCAATATTATGCCTTTGAGAGGCGAACGAGCCGAAGGCTGTTCCTCAAAAGTGGGCGAGCTGATGTATCTGGAGTAGCGACCTGTAGTATGAGGATGAATTCTCATATAGGGTCGTGATCTCTGGTGGGTTGGGTTGAGTATTTGAGCCTGATTGAGAATTTGATATATATATGGGCCTGGTGGGCTATATGCCCAGGCTTATTTCGGTAATATATATTAAGAAGTTTCATACTTATGGAAACTTATCATATGGGAAGAGTCCCAATTGAAAGTCGGTGAAAGAGTCACGGTATGAATGAAATTCTGGTTATGAAAGGTAACCCTAGATAGTGGAGGATTTCTCCTATCTCTATAAAAGAAGGCTTTTGTCTCTTATTTTGTATTCATTATCATAGTATTATTGTGAGTTCACCGTATTGTTGAGAGAGAGGGGTGTGTTTTTCGCTTATTAACTTAAGCGTCGGAGGGCCTTAACGGGCTCGAAATCCGGCCCGTTTTAGGCGTTGTTTTGCAGGACCGACGAGGTCGCTCGAAGATTTGTGGAGGGATTTAGAGGTCGCTGAGACGTATTTCATCATCAATTCAGGTCGCTGATCTCTTTTTGAGGTTAGTACCCCCTATATTTAGTAGTTCAACTTTTTGGACTTATCAACATCTTAATAGCAATGTAAAATATCTTATAGCTTATAGACATTCCGAATGGTAATTCCATGATAGTCGATCATGTTCAATTATATTTAGCCTAACACTACATTTACAAGCGCCAAGCAAAAGATTGATCGACCTCCGTGCGGGTAATTAATTAAAAAATATAATTGGTTGAGGTTTTTTTTTTTTTTGGGTTTATCACATACCAAACCCGGTCTGTTTTGAAAAAGAACTAAAATTATAAGTACACAATACGTCATACTCGTGCATATGAAATTGACATTTCGTGTACTTGAATAAAAAAAATTGAAATTTTGAAATACAGTACACGATATGTTTACACAAGGTAGACATATCTCATAAGAATATAGATAAATTAGGTTTAAGACAATAGATGTACGATTGCTTTATTGTTATAATAACATATATACGTCTGATTAGTTAAGCTCATTTAAAGAGTTGATAGATGATGACTGATAGATGGATGCTGATAAATGATCCCTGATAACTGATAGGCGGTAGCTGAATTTATATTAGTGATTGGTAAATTAGTTGATTAAAGTAGCTCATTCAATATTAATTTACCAATATAAACATGGTTGAAAAACACAAAATTTTATACATAAAAATAAGAAAAATAAAATAAATAAAGTTATAATAAATAAAGATTTCCAAAAATATTTTTCAAAAAATAAGAAAAATACATGAAAATGATAAGTGTCCTGAGATAAGAAGGTTACAGTGTTTTTATTGGAGATTCAAAAGATGGAAATCCAAGAAATAGAATGTGATATCAAGTCTTCCGCAGAAGCATAATATAGAGCAATGTGTCAGGGACTTAGATTCTGCGCTAACGCCGTGCGGCCTAGCTCCTTTTCGCCCCGTGCGATAGCTAACTCATCCTCTCGATGACAAGAAATTAAGAAAGATGGTGTTTTGGGCGAAGAAACGAAAGCAAAGAACAACTGAAAATGAAATGCTGTGAAAATGAACACGTTAGTTTGAGAAAACTTGATTGCTTGCATGATTAGCTCGATTGCTTGATGGTTACAAATGAGGAGCTCAACCTCTATTTATACTAGTTTCACCTACTCAAATGGAACACCCTAGAAACTCCTACACAAATCTAAGCATCACCTCCTTAAATGGAGGGATTTAGAATGTCCCACACAATTCTACTCCTAAGGTGAGCACTCTTACACAATGACTCAATATTTACATGATATTTCTAGAGAATTCTACAATCCTCTAGTCAAAACTATTAACAAAGCATAAACCAAGACATGTTCAAGGGAAATATAGAACATTCCAGTCCCTACTAAGCCTCTCTGCATATAAGCCCATCCACGAAGTAGAATAACGAGTCGTCCGACGACATGTTGGGAATCTACAGCATTAAGGTTGTAAACTCCTTGACTTAGTTTTGGATCGAGCCTTTTTGCCTCAACTCCCTCAGTCTCTCACGCGCCTCATACACGATATTCTCGGGGTAGAATTGTCGTTTCAGCTCCCTAACAAAATCCCCCCATGTCTCGATCCGACACGTGCCCTGCTCGATGTCAGCGTGCTTCCGGCGCCACCATAACATTGCGGTATCACTAAAGTAAAGGGTTGCGGTCTTTACCTTAGTCGCCTCGTCCCGCAAGTTGATGCCTTCGAAATACCGCTCCATGCCCCATAGGAAGTTGTCGACTTCCCTGGCGTCCCTTACGCCGCTGAACCCCAACGGCCTCGGTTACTCAATCCTCGTGGTTGACGCAGGTGTGCTAGCCTCCGTGCTAGCCACGACCCTCTTGCACATCGCCACATCCTCTCGCAATGCGTTGACGATGGGCGCCAGCTCATCCAAGCGTTCTTCAAACTTTTCCCGAGCCTCCCTCATCTTTTGGATGGCCTTGGCGTACCCCTGGGTGGCGCCCGTGCACCCTTGCACGTCGCCTTTGATCGAACCCACCTGTTCAAGGATGTGATCCTCCAACGTCTTGAAGGTGTACTCGACCCGCTCAATCCTCTCGGCGAGCTCCCCAACCGCAAGATCCGTAGAAGTCGCCTCCGCGCGAACCTTCCTATGATCTCGGTTCTTCTTCCGCTCGTGATGAAGATCTCCCTCCCGCGGTTTTCTTCGACCACACTCGAGCTCTCCACAATGTCGGTCTTGTTTGCTCCAGCCATGTCTGATTCACAACACGATACCCCCAACCAGGCTTTGATGCCACTTGTCACAGACTCAAATTCTGCACTAACGATCCGTGCGGCCTTAGATCCTTTCCGCCCTGTGCGGTAGCTAAGTCAGCCTCTCGATGACAAGAAATTAAGATAGATGGTGTTGTGGGTGAGGAACGAAAGCAAAGAACAACTGAAAATGCTCGTGAAAATGAACACGTTAGTTTGAAGAAACTTGATTGCTTGAATGATTAGTTCGATTGCTTGATGGTTACAAATGAGGAGCTCAACCTCTATTTATACTAGTTCCACCTCCTCAAATGGAACACCCTAAAAACTCCTACACAAATCTAAGCATCACCTCCTTAAATGGAGGGATCTAGAACGTCCCACACAATTCTACTCCTAAGGTGGGCACTCTTACACCATGACTCCATATTTACATGATAATTCTAAAGAATTCTACAATCCGAACCGTCCATATACTTCCGTAATATTCTAGTAGCTTGGCCCGCCCACGAATCTTCCTGGCCCGAACCTGTTCGAGCAAGTTCCGCACGTTTGTGGAAGATTCCGGACTCGTCTCGCATGGTGCCATCCTTGCACCATATTTCCCATCACGTACACGTCCCTTGTACACGTTGGGCCATGCTCGTCCCGCCATGGCCCGGTCCTCACACGTGGGGCGTGACAAATGGCTCATATAAGTTGTGAAATTGTGTGGTTAAAGAGTTTGTTGAAAGATCTCGGTGCTGAACAAGTTAGGGCCACATTGCTTCTGTGATAATCAAGCTGAGTTCACATGACCAAAAACCACATTCTTCATATGAGATCCAAGCATATTGAAATAAATCGTCATTTTGTGAGAGAAACTAATTACTTCAGTGATCAATCCAGTCACATCAGCACAAGGTTCCAATTGGCAGATATTTTCACCAAGGCACTTTGTGCACAGCAAATGAATTTTCTATTGTCTAAGATGGGCATTTTAAATATCTATGCCCATCTCGATGGGGAGTCTCAGAAGGTGCTTGATCATGCAGGTGCAGCTACAACCTCATGTAGAGAAAATGTGAGATGGATTTTTTGCATGAAAACCGAACGTCCATATATTCATTTCTGTTATTCTTTCTAGTCTCTTCTTTTTTGTTTTTTAGCTAGCTTGGATGTGTATATAATACAGCTTTCAACACCCTCTGTAAATCATCAAGAACATAGCATTATCAATATACTAAAAGCTTCCCCATGCCTTCTAATTTTATTTCCAGTTTTAGCATTTCCAGTTTAAACAGAAAATTACATTTTATTTTAATTTGGTCACAGCATTCCTCACCGACGCGGAGACCTATTCAACATGTACACGTGTACATAAAAAAGGAGGGAAAGGAAAACATTTACACTCACAGAATCTTGTCTTAATTACTTTCGAACAATCGTGTATCAGCCTGCTGCAAGCACATGAAGTTTACTACAAACCAGTTTAGGTCAACAAAAAATGGACCACGGCAAAAACCTAATAATACAGTTATGCTCATAACAGTCAATCTTCTAATCCTTCGTTTCTTCTTGTTGATGCGCTTGTGTCTGCAAGAGACAAAAATAAAGACACATATCTAAAATTTAAAACAAAAAATGAGAAATTTCTTGACGAAAAGAATTTATTACCTCAACATAGGTTCTGACTTCTTCGGAAGCTTGGATTCGCCCTTTACTAAAATACGACTGAGCATTTTCCTCAATATGTTCCACCCTTAATTTAGTTTTTTTAGATAGTTTAAGTAAAGAATATGAATCGAAAGGCATTATTAATGAAAATAAAAGATTCAAAATTGAGAGTCTTACTTATAAATGTAGTTGACCATTATTCCGGCACTTTGCTTTAGGCCTTTTTCGGATCGATCGGCCATCCAATTAATTCTTCCAATCATCTGTATCAACATTGCGAACTATGATCGACACAAATTCTCCAATACTAAATTCTGCCAAAATCAATTTATATGCTTCCCATCTCTTTATTTATATATATATATATATATATATATTTGTGTTTGTGCGTGTGTTGTCGGAGAGAAGAAAAAACAAACCGCTCCATTTTGTAAGTGGAAGTTTCCAACAGAATCCAGAGCCTTTCCTCGTTTCTTCTCGTGAAGAAGGTACCTGTAGTCGTCGAGCAAATTTGAAAAAGATATTAGTGATGATGATAATAATTAAAATAATAACAATAATGATAAATACGATTCAGTTTATAGACATACCTCGCGCAGAGCCTCATTAAAGGAGTTTTCAAAGCTAGTGACACCTTTTCCGAATTAGCCCACTGATGACTCGTCGAGGATAACAAGTTTAGCATTATTTCCATCCCTGTTCTCCCAGTCGTAGATTCTCTGAAAAATAATTAGAAAATAATATCAAAATATCAACCGATAATATCAAAATATCAATATGAGAACCTATTATTTTGTACAAGAAGCATGTAACTCAGGAAAATTATAAAAAATGCAAATGGCCTTTCAAAACCTTCGAGCATAATGAAGTCTCGCAAAAATTCAATTTTAACCCCAAATTAATATCGTTGAGTTTGCAATAAAATGGGATAAAATATATGCATACTCAGCTGCATCCAAGAGGGCACGTTCTTCTTCGGGTTTCAGCAAGTTTTCACTGAAAGTGGAATCCGATCTCTCGATTGATGCCAACTTTGACAAAAGCCACTGCATATAACCTGGTATTGGACTAAGCGTTGCAAATGTCTGCAAGTGATAAATTTTGCAAATTATTAAAAACGAGGAGGGAAAGAGATCTTTTCAAATCACTAAAAATATGAAGGGATGGCCCCTTAATTTGCAGTTACAAAAGTTAAAAAGTAATAATTATGAATTTAAAAATAATAATAATAATAAATAAATAAATAAGGAAAACTCTACGGTACCTTCACTATACCATACCCATGTATGGTAATCCAGTCACCTTTTAAACATCACCTATATTAATGGATTAGAATCTTTTTAAATAAATCTATTGATTAATAGGGTTAGAGGTATCATAAAGTCACTGTACTGTAGAAGTCCCCAATAAATAATGATAATAATAATGATAATAATAATAATAATAATAATAATAATAATAATAATAATAATAATAATAATAATAATAATAATAAAAGTGTAACTATCTTTTTCACCAAAAGAGAAAATAAATTATTTTATTTTTAGCAGATAATGTAGAGATGAAAACGAGGGACAATTTAATTAGCAATAAAATATATAGATGTGAGTGCTCAAATAAAAGTGTGACTTTTCAAAACTGAGCAGCAGTCTGAAAACTAAGAACTTACAGATATTCCTGGCATGTCCCTTCTCACCAGGTCAATCACACGTTTAATTAGAAACTTCCCTAGATTGATTCCAGACAAACCAGGCTGCAAATCCCGGTCAACATAAAGTTTTACAATTATAAGCACATTTTTCAACAAAACGATAACAAAAAAAAAAAAGTGATTGGTTCAAAAGAGTTTATGAGACAATAATTTAACATCATGTCAAGTGATAGTATTTAGGATGAGAAAAACAAAATACAAATTATTTTAGACTGGAAATATCAAGTTAAAACAAAACAAACAAAAAAACATTATGTTGCTCTTGGATGTAGAAACTTTTCATTTTTCCATTCCATTTGACACTTTATTTTTTTTTAATAATTTTTTTAATGTTTATAAATTTTTTTTTCAGGAAATACACTATTCATTTATTCTCATATTTTCTCTCATCAATCACATCTACACAATTTTCCAAAAAGACCAAAGCACAAATATGCCTACAAATTTCACATCATTAATTATTTTTTATATTACATCAACTATCACCAGTATTTTTTAGCTCACAACCAATCACACTCCCAAATTTCATTCTTACTTTAACAAATAATTACTCCACACTATTCTCTAAAAGTGAAAGTGAACAAAATGAAAGCTGATCCAAACACACCCTTTTAACTTTTATGATTTACATAAAGATAATATAGAAGCTCAAATTACACAAAGAACTATGTTTTCATAATCTATTTACAGGAAGTTCAAAGAATACCAAATCCCAAATTCAGAAATTTACCATTTTAGGAAGAATTAAGTATCACATTCCTATTACCTGAGTCGAAGATATGGAATAAAAGAGCGCACTTGTTGCCTCATGTTCACCTATCGGAGGATCGTCCCATAAAACCTCCTGTAATAAACTTTCCAACAATGAACGACAGCTCGACAATCATTTTTTAATATACTCGTGTACAAAAATCATTCACCTGTATCGTTTGTGCCACGTTCTTCATAAGTGCAACTTCAATAAAAATCAGTGGTTCGCCTGAAGAATAGATATTATATTATTCAAAATGCAATCAAACTTTCAATATACATACAACGTATATATATGCTGTGGAAAATTATTGCTGACCTGGAATCGCCGGATGTAAGTATCCGAAGCAACGGCGCCCAACACCCAGCCTTCGTTTTAGATCTAAAAGATTGCTAATTGGATGCACAGCCTGCAGAAAATAGCATATACATGACTTGTACAAATTTACATAAAATACGAGATAATTAATTTTGGCTAACCAAAAAAATTACCTCATAAGCTACGATTTTTTCCAACAAAGAAGCTGGATCGTCCCACGTTATGTTTAGAAGCTGAAGATTTGCAGGACTGAGCCATGTAATAAGCTTCTCTTTCAAGTACGAGTCCAATGCCCTCAAAGACGCAATATTTTCCTCACTACAAAAGACGGGGCTTCTTTTGAATTACGAATTACAAACTTTTTTTAAATTAGTATAATCCATTCGTCCAACAAAGATAGGCTTACAATTATTTCACACAGATTTAAAAAATGTTGATTAATACAGTTAAAGTATTGCATTTTCCCTTTATGCCCCTATGGCTAATTATTTGTTTGTTCAGTGTCTGCTCGGTTTTGTAAGAGTTAGTATTAGCAAATGTAGTAGTGTGATTTTAAAATAATTAAATAGGGGTATACATGGAAATGAAAAATTAACGACATACTAAATGTAGTAACAAGCCTATATTTGTAGGACACCAGAAATTGTAATACTCCCTCCGTCCCACAAAGATAAAAACAATTTTCACTTTCACGGAGATTAAGAAAAAGTAGTTAGTATGGTTAAAACATTAAATTTTACCTATATTTTCCAATTATACCCTTCCTTTTAATACTAATGACTCATTAATTGTTGATACATAGGTACATTAAATAGGGGCACATAAGTAAATACATGAAATAAGTATGTAAAGTGTGTTATAATTTGGAACAATGAAAGTGTGCTATAATTATGGGACGGGAGTAGTAATGTAGCCTATCTTTGTGGGACAGAGGGAGTAATTGTATTTACTCGGCATCATGAATTTGTATACATCCGTGTAGTATTTCCAGAAACTACGTTAATTGGAATAAAAATAAATAATAAAAATGATACGGTGCATAGCCTTACGCGAGAAAAGATAATATGTCCGCTCGCATAGTCGACAAGAATCTCAGTCCACCCGGGTGGGTGTTCAACCGCTCGAAAAGAATTTCGTACATTGGCTTTAAAGACTGTCTCAAATTCCTCTCAATCCTATAAAAAGCAGAAAACGATCCTTCCCCTTCATGCACATTTTCCTCAGCATTATCACCTAAACATATTCATTCATTAAATTAAATTAAAAAGGTAAAATATAAAGAACAATGGAATAAGCAATTATACATATAACTAACCACTTGGCAGCTCGAGCGCGAGATATTGCTTCATCAATTCACGAACTTGATTCCGGTTGAGATCATATTCTTTAGCGAGTTTTAGCAGTAATGTGCGCCGGTTTTCAATGGAAAGACCAAAGTACCCCTGCATTTTACTGTACAATCAGTACTGATTTAATGTAAACTAATTAGCGCACCGGAAAATAATTAAAAATTAAGAAAAAAAAAACCTCGGAAAAATCATCAAGAGCAGCATCTAGAATCTCCGTCTTGTTCATTGATATAGCAGCATGCATCGAATCGTGCACTTTTTCAAAGTCTCTGAAGAAAGAAAATACATACAATATATTTTTTCCATATTTATTCACAGTCACATATGGTTAAATAAAAATCAAATTAGATATGATGAAAACTAATTTGTAAGCTCAATTTGCACTTTTCGAGTATAGATTAAAATCGCGCATAGCTAGTACAACTTAAAGCATGTACATCAATTTCATTATACAAAATCAATTCGACTGTAAGAAGAAGAAAAAAATCAAACTGCAGAAAAAGTATGTAATTTATAAAAATAGCATACCTGTGGAAGCTGGTGGAGGCATCCTGAGAAGAGGGAACATTGTTGTTACTATCCAACGGTGGGAATTGCATCTGATTTATTCTGTTCTGTTCACAATTGAACATAAACTCAGTAATGAAAAACATGAATGGCGCAAAAAGATCAAAATTAAATAAAATGATCAAATACGAAAACAATTGGATTGGGGAAAAAATGAAAATTGAAAGAGAAGAAAGGCGATTGCTTTAAATTAAAGTCAAAGCAAGACTTACAGTGGCGGGGGAGAGTGGGCGCATTCTGGTACGCATAAAAATAGAGAGAGCTTTTTTGTTCTTGTTCATAATTATTCTGTACGGTATTATTTATTATTTATATATTTATTATTACGATCATTTTGTTTGGAGCACGAGGCGGCTCTGAGTAAAATGAATCCGACTGTACAGTTGATTTTTTTGTGCGGTTCTACTGTTAGCCACTCACAGACGACCGTTTCTGGTATAAAGTGGTAGCGACTGGAAACGGCGTCGCTTAGGAGGGAACAAGTTAGCCGGCCCAAAAACTACGAAGTCCATTAAGGTGTCTAATTGTTTTAGGAAATCAGGCCTAAAACCATCAATCTAAGCCCAATGAAGGATATGTGCTACTATTTGAAATGAAAAAGTGCAAGTATACGAAGGTTTGCATAATTGATCACAAAAAAAGTTTATTATATTGGTGAATTGTGCCAACAACTTAATTTATTAATTTATTTTGATTGTACTAACAACTCGATTTATTGAGATTGTACTCTTGATTTGATTGTGTATTTCAGGTGAAGGCGATTGATACTAAGGAGATGCTTGATGAATTTGTTGGGAATGGGAATGGGAATGGGTTTGATTGTGGAGGTTAATGGGTTTGATAACCTCCATTTGTGTGGGGTATGGCTTAATACTAAAAATTGGGCAATCAAACCCATAGTGGTTTAGTGACCAACCACCACTTTAATTCCCTTTCCCATTCCCCACTCCCTAAACCCACCAACCAAGCATCCCCTAACTAAAGTATCAAATTGGAAAGATCTCAATTAAAGAATTAAAGTTGTGAAAAACTATCTTGATGATTAAGGAATCAATCAATTGGGAAAAATTAAGAAAGAAATGTCAAGTCAACCATTTAAGTTAAAGAAATATATTTGTGAATTCTTTCCTTACATGAGCATCAGCTCTCCACGCCTTTAAATAGTTTACATTCGTTCATTGTAAAGATAGATTTATGAGAGAGAGAGAGAGAGAACAAGCATGAAGGTAAGCAAGTTGAGTTTCTCATAATATATAAAAGTATTGTACAAATCAATTGAAAGTTTATAACAGTGAATTGAAGGGAGTTCAATACGTTGTTTGAGTAAATTCGAAGGTATCTAGTTCATTCTTCGACCAAGGGGAGGTTGCTGGATTAATTGAGTAATAGGTACAAGTATATTAACATATGAATGATTTTGTTATGTGTACTTTTATAGATAATTTGTGTTAATTAATAAAATTCATGAGGAAAGAAGAAGTCTTTTCGTGTTCAGATTATTATGTTTAATTTATTGACTGTATATTCATTTCTACATATATATGTGCATTTTAACACACATTCTAATCTTATAATTAGGGTGTTGAACCGGTTACGGTTAACTGGTTAACCACCGATTAATAACTGATTGAACGGTTACAGTTAACTATTGACCAGCAGTCACGGTTATAACCGTAACCTTCAACCGGTTGCCGGTGGTTAGGTTACGGTTAACCTGAACAGCTAACCGTAATTGTCGATTAACTGGATTTAAAAAAAAATCACCAGCGGTTTAACCGCCCGGTTGATAGCCGTTGAAAATCAACGACTGAGATCAACTAGCCGTTGAAGATCAACAGTTGAAATTAAAAAAAAAAAAGTAATCGTTGGCGGTTAATCAGTTTAACCGCCGGTTAACCGGTTAAAGACTACTTTTTTGAGTTTTTTTTAAATAAATTTTGACACCTATAAATACCCCACTCTCCAACACCAATCCTCACACCAATTCATCTCTACTTATTCTCTTATATTTTCAAGTTTCAAGTCAAGTTGCAAATTTGTGCAAAAAATAATATCAATAATATTCTTATGGGAAGTTCTACGGTGCCGTGAAGGTACCATTTCTCACCTATTTATAACCATTGGATCAATTTTAAGGTATGGATATTAAAAGATGAACGGATGTAAATGCACGATGGGTGGGGGGCATGGTACCGTGAAGGCACCGTAGTCATTTCCTTTTCTTATTCTTCTTAATTCTCTTTTATAATATTACTATGGCAAGCTCTTCTCGTAATGTCAATACCAACACTCCAACCTCTTCTCGTCGAGGTCGAGGATCTTGACGAGAATCTTCGGCCATTGCCAGAGATTATGTTTCCGATGATATGACGTCGGAAGAAGTTGAGAACCTATATAATCAAATCAACTTTGGTTCGCAACCTCAAACCAATTTTGAAGAGGAATTACCTAGTTTCGATGAATTCGAACCGCCGGACGCCGTCAATTTGGATGGAGATGAGGAGGGAGTAGTGGGTGATATGTCACCGCCTCAATCGAAACCGAGGGTGTTTCAATCCCCCATCTTTCGATTGCATTTCACAAGAACGACAATCAACGGCGGATTTCGAGCGCAATGCAATTATTGCACGACTCATTACGCATTCGGTTCTAAAAATAATAGAGGCTACGAGTCGCTCAAATACCACATGGAAAAGAAGCATCCCGACAAATACAGCATGGAAAGCTCTCAAACACAACTAAACTCCTCATCTTCATCTACCGCCGGCGTCGGGACCGGCGTCCAAGGTACGAGTTCTTATAGTTTATTTCAATATACCAAAAGTGGTCATAGAAAATTTCTTGCAAAATTTGTTTCCGTTATGGGTCTTCCTTTTAATCATGTGCATAGTAATTATGATGAAGATTATACTAGGGGTGCATTTAATCCATATAGCACTAGGATTTCACGAAATAAATTGACTCGCGATGTTGAAAAAATGGGTGGTGAGTATAAGTTGAATTTAATTTCAATATTTGAAAGTTTGTCTCATAGTGTCTCTATATTTTCGGATATTTGGATGGATTCCTTTCATAATCATAATTATGTGGGAATTACTTGTCATTGGATTGATAATTCTTGGACTTTGCAAAAATGTTTAATTGCATATAGAGAGTTTGATAGTCAGCATACCGCAGTGAATATTTCGCGCAAAATAGCCATTGTTTTGTCCGAGTATCATTTAGGTAATAATTTTCTTTCAATTTCATTTGATAATGCCGCCGCTAATACGGTTAGTTTAGATATGTTAAAAGCTTTTTATCAACCCTCTATTGGTGGCAAATTTCTTGTTAGATGCATTTGTCATATTTTAAATTTATGTGTTCATGATGGTTTAAATCTTTTTAAATCTAAATTTTACCCGATTAGGAGTGCGATATATTATCTACGTAAAAATGATTCGGTTCAGAAAAATGGCGAAAAATTTTCCGAACCAATGGTGTGCATCCAATTTTTTTTAAAATTGATGTGCCAAATTGTTGGGACTTTACTTATAAATTGCTTAATGATTCTTTTGAATATAGAGATGCATTGTGTGCATTTGTTAATAATCAAGATGTCGATTTCATTTTGTTTTAACATATGTGGGATGATTGTTAATATGATGTCCCTTTTAAAAACTTTTAACGACACCACCGTGATTTTATCCGATGTTTATTATCCTACCTCCACACTACTTGCTGATCAATGTATTCAAATTGTACTTGTTATTACTGCTTTACTCGATAATTCTGAATTAGGTGAATGTATTGCTAGTATGTTGAGTAAATGGGTCAAATATTTTCTATACATTCCCGACGTTTTTTTGATTGCAAAAATTTCAGACCCGGACTATCGGGTGGAGGATTTATAAAATTTACTTAAAGTTTATTACGATGCATTATGATCTTTTTTAGAAGCTTCAAATATTGAAATTCCTAGCCCTCTTAGTGTTTCTCACCAAGCACAACAATCTTTAGTGCTACTTTTTAAAGATTATAATGAATCTTCTAGTGATGTTAATGTGTCCCCCTCCCCTTCCCCCACAACTTCTAATACAAGACCTAGTGACCCTCGACAAGCTCTAGACCCATATACGAGGTTACTTGAGGATACTAAGCGAAAACGACAACGGGCTAGTGCTAGTCGATCAATGGAACTAGATAGTTATTTAAGAGCTTTTGAAACGAGTTCGGTTCCAAGAAAAGCTCGATGGTACTACTAACGATCTTGTGCAGTTTTGGTCGAAAGTGACCACTATTTTTCCTACACTCTCTAGGATTTTCAAGGAGGTTCTCACCGTTTCTGTTTCAACAGTTTCTGTTGAACAGGCCTTCAGCACAGGAGGCTTTATGTTAGATAAACGCCGGTCGGTGCTGTTACCAAAAAATCTTAAAAATCAAAAGTTGATGAATGATTGGGTCAAAGCCGAGGAACGAGAACAAGAAATGGATTTGGATGAAGATGAAGAGAGCGACTATTACTATACCACTTCGGGAAGCAACGACAATGATGAATAGGTAATTAGGTAAGTGAAGTAAGTATAAGAATTACGTGGACTTTGATTCCTTTACAAGGATACGTAGGCAAGTTAATTTTAATATTAAAAGTTAAAATTTAATTTTAACTTCTAATATTAAAATTAAAATCAAGTCCTTTTTTTAACTTATTTTTTTCAAATTAAAAAAAAATCAAACTACGTGGACTTTGATTCCTTTACGAGGATACGTAGACAAGTTAATTCTAATATTAAAAGTTAATTTTTTAATATTAGAATTAAAATCAAGTCCTTTTTAAAAAAATATTTTTTTAAAATCTTTTACTTCAAAAATATCTTATGATTTGGTTGGTTGTTTGTAAATATTAGAATTAAAATCAAGTCCTTATTTTTCAATTTGTTTTTTTCAAAATAAATAAAAACTTTTAACTTCATAAATTCAATTATTCAGATTTTATTCATCTCATTCTAATTCCATTTAAGTTTCAATTATTATAATTTTTAAGTTTAATTTTTAAAAAAATATATAAAAACTGGCTGTTAACCGTAACCTTAATCTGTTCTCCACCGGTTAGGTTACGGTTAGGGTTGAACCGGTTAGTTTAACCTCTGGTTATTAACCGCCGGTTAATTAACCGGCCGGTTTTAACCGGTTCAACACCCCTACTTATAATTACCATTGGAGCAGGTTACAGTATTTTCAGGTTGATCTTGGGCAAACGATTATAATAAATCAACATGAAGCGGGTTCTATTTCCGACCACCATTTTTGGATGGTTCAAACTACGATTATGAGAGTGTTTCTTCACTCTCAAGGTGTGGAATGCTGGAAAATAATTGAGATGGGATGAACATGGCCTCAAGTCAAATCTTAGAACGGCGTCTCCACTGACAAAGCAGAAGCTTTGTGAGATGATGCAAACATAAGGGCATAAGATGCAATACTGTAAACGCAATATTTCATCTTCAAGGCGACTGATCAAAATCATTATAAGATGATACACATATGCACCGTGGTGAGAGATCAGCTTTAAGATCCTCAAAGGTGCAACAACTGCAAGCTCAATTTGATGGCCTACGGATGAGTGAAGATGAAAATCTTAAAGTATATTATGCACGCTTTTATTATATAATCACTCATTGCTTCACTCTCGGTGAATCCATTTCGGAGACCAGAGAAGTCAAGAAGATCCTGAGATGTCTTCTGAGAAGTTCACAATGAAAGTCACTGCTTTTGAGATCTCAAAAGATACTGCCATGATAAAAGTCAATAAACTCTATGGGGGAACTTGAACTTATGAGTTGAACAACGACTACAACTTAATCCAAGAAAAGATCAAAGGTGTTGCCTTCAAAGCTGAATTAAACCAATAAATAATGGAGAACCAAGAGGAGAGAGGTATAGATGTTGAAGATCTTTTAGAAGCTTTTGCTCTTCTCACTAGAAGTCTCTCACGAATGATGAAGAAAGGGAGACCAATGCAAGAATTTGCCTCTAAAAAGGTTTCTCCAAATCAGAAGAGTTCAAACTCACCATTTCCAAATTCCATGGGAAACTAAGTTGAGAAAAATTAGTCTAGGGAATGCAAGGGTTTGGGGCACTTGCAATTCGAATAACCAACATTTCAAAAGAAATTAATAAAGAAGCCTTCAAGGCAACATGGAGTGAAGATGAAGAACAAGAGGACAATTCTAGTGAAATTCAAAACAATCTCACTCTATCTAGCATCAGTAACAATGGCATGTGTCTTACGGCACAAGTCTATCCGACTAGTTCAAACTCTTCCAACAAAAGTGGTGAATTGTCCTCATAAGCTGATTATGACATGTAGGAGAGTGATTATGATGCTCCAACAAAATAAGAGACGCACTCATTGTATAAACAAATGGTGGTTAAATGTCATGAGGCAAACTCTCTCATAAATAAAAGGTTATAATCAAAAAATTGACAAGTAAGCAACAAGAAGATACTGAATATCTTTGTGCCAAGCTATGATGCACGGACACTTCGTTTTTGACCTCCGGGCCGAGTCGGACACTCCGGGGACGCGGACACGCGCCCGAAACGTGTCGGACGCGTGTCCTATTTTTTTTTTTTTTTTTTTTTGAATTTTTGACAGGGGGCACGGCGCGGACACGGCTCGGACACGGCACGGACACGGCGGTGCATAGGGGACACGGCCCCGACACGTTTTTTCATTTTTTTTTTCAAAATTTTATTTTTTTTAAATTTTTTAATTTAATATCATTTTTTATTTTATTTGAGGTTTTATAAATTATTGTGAATGAGTTTTTAATTATTTTAGATGACTTATTAGAAATAAAAATTATTATAATTTAATATTTATAGGAAATAAATATATTAATAATTATTTATATTATAAACGTGTTCGAGCCGTGTCGTGTCCTATATTTTTAAGAATAAGCGTGTCCTCGTGTCCGAGTCGTGTCGTGTCCCATGTCCGTGGTCCGTGTCGGTGCAACTTAGGTGCCAAGGTATCAAAGAAATGAGGGTAAGCACTGAGTTGAATGGGAAGCTATTCGAGTATCATTTACTCATAAAGGAACAAGATAACATACTCTTAATGTCCACTATTCAAACAAGCAGATTGGACTTCAAAGGAAAAAAAACATTTCAAAAGGTATGCAATAACAATGTTTAAGTCATTGAATCATTGAAGAAAGAACTATTTAGTGTTTAGAAAGCACTAGAGGGGAGGGACTCAGATATTGATGCTTTTAAAGATGACCTTGGCACGTACCATGGAGGAAAAGATGATCATCACAAACAAGTTGAACGAGGGAAACTAATTCTGGAAGAGATTGAATACAAGAAAGGCAAAGCTTGATGAATTGATCGGGATGGATAAATGAACTGCAAATCATGATGGTCTGGGATTTGTGCGAAAAACTATGATCCAAAACACAATACAACATCTTTTAAAGCCAATCACGTTGTTCCACCAATGAAGGATCATGTACGTACCTCCAAAATGGTTCCCCCCCCCCCCCCCCCCCACCCCCCCATAAACATATGCATGAGAGCTAAGAACATGAGATTCACTCCCAATTTTTGCTATTGTGGGATTGCAGGCATATTCAACTCAAATGCACAAAATGTAACACGACCTGTCAAATAGTGTGACTATGTTACTCTTGGAGACGGAGCAAGAAACAAGGTTCTTGGTAAAGGAACATTATGGGTGAAAGGAATACCAAACTTTGATAATGTTCTTCTTGTTGCAACTTGGAGGCAAACTTGATCAGAATTAGTCAATTATGCGACCGAAACATGAAAGTGAAGCTTGACAAAGAAGCATGTCGAGTCTATGATGAATCCAACAAGGTTGTCCTTACAACACATAGGTCAACAAATAATTTCTATTTGTTAAAATAAGAAGATATGTGTCATCTTTACTCTGTAGATGAAAATGAAGTATGACACCAAAAGCTTGGACACATTAACTATGCTCATCTTTACAATCTATCTCGTACCAGTGCAGTTAGGGATGTCAGAATTAAAGAATAATCAAGGTGTTTGTGGTCCATGTTAGGTGGGTAAGAAAACACGAAAAAAAACATCCATTAGTGCAACAAATAAACATAAAGCATACCATTGAACTATTGCACATGGATCTCATGGGACCCATTCAGGTAGAAGTGTTAGTGGGAAAGATGCATCTTTTGTATGTGTCGATGACTTCTCCAGATTGACTTGAGTTGAATTCTTGTGGGAAAAATCGGAGTCATTTGCTTCCTTCAAGAAATTGTGCACAAAACTTAAAAGTGAGAATTGATTTCCCATTGTTCGAATCGGAAGTGACTTCTACACTACTCAAGGAATTGTTCATGAGTTCTCGGCCCTGATCAATTCTCACTAAAACGGGGTTGTTGAAAGAAAGAAAGAATCAATCGCTACAAAAATGATAAGAGTGATGCTCACATCCAAAAACTTATTCTAGCAATGGTGGGCAGGAGGTGTAAGTTCTGCTTGTTATTTAATTAATCATGTTTTTCTTAGACTAGGTACAAGTGTCACCCCTTCAATATTTGGAAGGAAAAAAGGCCAAATATGAGTCATTTCCACGTCTTTGGTTGTACTTGCTATATTCTTAATGATCATGGCCAACTTAAAGAATTCAACACAAAAATCAATGTGGGACTCTTTCTTGGATACACAACTAATTAATGAGCCTATCGGGTGTACAACTTATGCACTAAGGTGGTAATTAGGGCTGAGCGCGGGACTCAGAAATTACCGAACTGTTCCGAAAACCGAACCGGAACCGTCCCGAACTGAAAAAGATCCGTTGACTATTTGACTTTTTCCGAACTGAATCGAACAATTTTTTTTTGGCAAGAACCGAATTATACCGTACCGAACCAAAAACCGAGTTAAACCGAACCATACCAAACCGAACCGAGGAACCGAAACTAAGAACCGAATTTAAGATATTTAAAATTTATAAGTATTCATTCTTTGAATTTTATGTGAAATTTAGTACTAACTTTAATATTTTATTAAATAGTGATAATATTTTTTTTTAATTCTTAAAAATAAATCAAAAAAAATTAAAACCAAACTCTAGCACAAATCATCATGTCTTCTAAGGAATGAGAAAAAAAAATGAGATAACGAAACCACAAATAGATGGTGAATAAAAGACATCTAAAATTGGTGGTCTATTAAATAGTGATAATATATTAGCAACAAGACTAAGACAATTTATTAGGTGCACCCGGGTGCACCTTGCTAGGTGCTCCTATATTACGTGATGATATATGACAATTATACGTGATGATATATGACAGTTCTACGTGATGATATATGGTATTTATATGTGATGATATGTGACAAAAATTTAGAGTTTAGGATTTATTTTTCCATTTTTAGGGTTTAATTTTATATTTTAGGGTCTAGTTTTCAATTTTTATGGTTTAATATTTCATTTTAAGGTTTAATTTTTTTTATCTTTTATTTAATTTCCATTTTAGGGTCCCGACAAAATCTATCATTCTACCAGTCATATGTGATGATATGTGCCAGTTATATGTGATGATATATGATAGAAACTTAGAATTTAGAGTTTAATATTCAATTCAAGGATTTAGTTTTTCATTTTACGGATTAATTTTTCATTTTCAGGGTTTAATTTTTTGTTTTAGTTTTTTTTTTTTAATTTTAGGATTTTAGATTTTATATTTAGAATTTCAATTATTTGTAATGATATGTATCAGTTATATGTGATAGTATGTACCAGTTATATGTGATGATATGTGTCAGTTATGTACGATGATAAATTAAATTACAGGGTGCATTTGCATCTTACAAGGTGCACCTGGGTCCATGGTATACTCTCTCCAAGACTAGACTTACTTTAATATTAAATAAAATAAAAACAATTACAATTAAAATAATAATTATAAACTAACAATTTGCCTGCCATATAAAAGAAAAAGAAAACCTAGCTATCTCTCTCTCAACTCTCAAGCCGCAGACAAAACAAAACCTACCTCTCTCAACTCTCAAGTCTAACCAGGCCCTTTACTCTACCCATCAAATTCTCAAACAAATATCAATTGAAGYTTCTTAAACAAACCTCAATTATAGCTTTCGTAGTTCGCACATTTGGTTCTCGAAAAAGAAAAACCCCAATTGAAAGCGCAGCCTCCTCAATTGAAAGTGTAGCAGGTGATTTTTTTTAAATGCTTCCATACGAAATCTAATAACTGACGACATCTTCTACTTTCTTCTTCATATTTTCTGGTTATGAATACATGAAAGGGTGTATTTGCAATTTAGATTGATCTTTTTTTTTTGGTAACTATGTTCAGTTTTAAGGGCAGTACTTTTACTCATTATTTTCAATGTTTGGCATTATCTTTGTTCCAGTACTTGTCGGTTGTACAATCAAAATTGAAGTTCAATTTGGGTTTAGTTCTTAGAATACATATCATGCATAAATTTCCTATTTCAGATTTCTATTTATTTTATATTCCGTTGTTGGTATGATCATAACAGTTCTTTTGGAAATAACAATAATAATTAATGACAACATTTTATTGAGACTTTACCATATTTGGCATAATTTGTGATAAGCTCCAAGAKAAGATCGTAGACATTGGCATGGACAAACTCTCCTTGTAGATTTTCATTTAATTCCTGCAAAAGATCCTTCAATTTGGCATTATACTGAAGTGCAAGCTTATTTGGTAATGAAACACACTCAGTTTCACTTAATTGATTAATAGTATTTTGATATGGTCTCTGCAAATTAACCCCCCCCCCCCCTCCCCCCCAAAAAAAAAAAGTTGTATAAATTGTCTATGTACAAATACTTGAATTTTCATATTTTCATGCGTGATTTTGATGACTAAAAAAAATCTAATATATTTATACTTGATTTTTTTTTTGATGTAAGTTGTTATTATTTTTTGCAACCCTGAAATATGGCATCCCAGAGTCATGGGATTAGGTTATCTTCTAGTAAAAGTGGTAAGAAATGTTATTTTTTAATTAGTTAATTAGTTTATTTTAATTTTCTGAATTTAGTTTATTATAATTGATTAATTTTGTAGTTACTAGTAAAAGAAAGACGAGGCACAGCGATTCCAGTGCCACCAACATTAACTGCTCCAAGTCCCTCTATAACAAGTGATTCTGATTCAGACTTAGGTCCAATGGAAGGTACTTCTGTTTCACTAGGTAAAAATGGTAGGTCTAAAGTGTGGGATCATTATGTGAAATTAAAAGACTCTGATGGGAATAAGATTGGGAAAGCTCAATGTAGATACTGTGAGAGAGAGTACGGGTGTAAGAGTGAGCAAGGCACTTCAGGGTTGTGGAAACATTTAAGAACGTCATGTAAACAATGTCCAATCAAGAAGCAGTTAGATGAAGTACATAAGAAAAAAGATAAAAAACAAAAGTTTTTAAATTTTCAAAGTACGAGTGATTCTGTTGATGGCAAATTATCTTCTTGGAAATTTGATCAAGTAGCTGTACGAGAAACTCTAGTTAGGATGATTGTATGGGATGAACATGCTTTTAGATTTGTCGAGGGTGAAGGTTTTAAGAAATTTGTTGAAATTTCTATTCCTTGGTTTACAATTCCATCAAGATTTACTATTGCTAGAGATTGCTATTCTTTGTTTGTGAAAGAAAAGAAAAAAGTGAAAGCTTTACTTCAATCTCATTGCAAGAGAATCTCCTTAACTACTGACACTTGGACAAGCATTCAAAATGTTAATTATCTGTGTTTGACCGGCCACTTCATTGATTCTGATTGGATGATGCAAAAACGAATTTTGAATTTTTGTGTCATTAAGAGTCATAAAGGGGTCAATATTGGAAATGCTATTGATTTTTGCATGGATGAGTGGGGTTTGGAAAAGGTAATGTGCATTAGTGTTGATAACGCGTCTTCAAATGATACAGCAATTCAACAATTAAAAAAGAAGTTGTTGAAAAAAAATGCTTTTGTTTTGGGTGGGGAAACCTTTCAAATGAGATGTTTTGCTCATATTTTGCAATTAATTGTTAACGATGGACTTGAGATTGCTGATAAATCTGTTAAAAAGATTCGGAATGTGGTTCGATATGTTAGGGCAAGCCCACAAAGGTTGGATTTGTTTAAAAAGTGTTGTGTGAACGCAAACATTAAATGCAAGGCAACTTTGATATTAGATTGTAAAACAAGATGGAACTCAACATATTTGATGCTTAACACTGCTTTGCAATTTAAAAAAGCTTTTGATAAGTTAGAAGATATGGATCCGAAGTATGTAGTTGAATTTGGGGATGAGTTGCCTTGTGAGAATGATTGGTTATATGCTGCCCACTTCACTAAATGTTTGAAGCGCTTTTATGATGTTACCTGTAAGTTGTCTGGTTCTTTATATGCTACAGCGAATATGTATTTTCTTGAAATAATACGTACTCTAAAGGACTTAGAAACTTTTCAGAAGAGCGATGATCCTTGTTTGATGGAAATGGGGAATCAAATGAGGGGGAAATTTGATAAGTATTGGGGTACTATGAACAAAATGAATGTAATGCTTTTCATTGCTGTTATATTAGATCCTAGATACAAAATGAAATTCCTATGGGTTAAGTACAAGGTTCATTACAGTGAAAAGGATGCAAATGAGTTGGTGAACAAGGTAACTGCATCATTGAAAACTTTGATTGAGGATCATAGGATCGTGAATGAAGAAAGTCGAATCGCTGACTCATCTATAAGTCATGCCCAGAGTTTTGGGATGGATACTATAATGGAAGATGATGTCGATGAATTTTTTTTGGAAGAGGAGAATCAACGAAAGGCAGCTACTAAAGATGAGTTGGATAGGTATTTGGAGYAATTAGCTGAAATATACACCCATGATTTCGATATTTTACTTTGGTGGAAAGTTAATTCGGTTAGATATCCAAACTTAAGTTGTGTTGCCAGGGACGTTTTAGCTATTCAATCGTCAACTGTTGCTTCTGAATCAGCTTTCAGCACCYGCGMTCGTACATTAGATCGCTTTAGYAGTTCCTTGACTCCTACCACAGCCGAAGTCCTTATTTGCTGCCAAGATTGGCTAAGAAACTCTAAAGCATCTAACGAAATTGAAGAACTGGTACATGATATGGAAAATTTGGAGATAGGTACACTTTTTATAAATATTTTTAATAAATTAAATTATTTACTGTTAATCTATAATTAATAAATTCTCTCTCTCTCTGTGCAGCTGCAATTCAAGATCCTGAATTGAAAGAGATTATCTTGCCGAGGACAGTTTTGGAATGTTGATTCATAACGTTCGCTTCCCCTTCTAGGTACAATTAAATTTATGCTTCTCAATTTATATGATTAGAGGTTGATTCTCAATTTATATGATTAGAGGTTGAAAGGCAAAGAATTATTGGTATCGTGGGTTAGTTTGGACACTTCTTATTTTATTTTATTAATTTATTTGTGTTTCCAAGGTTTTTGAGCACTCTGTGAACGGTATGGCTTGAAGTGTTGTGTAAAATATTTGGAGGCTATATTTCATTTTGATTAATGTCTTGCATTTATTTTTTTTATTTCTTTTTGTGTTTTTACTACATTATTAATCGATTGCAATGTTTGTCACTTGAGTTTGCGTAGCCCATTTTAACATGTGATCGTTCATCACTTCATTGTTTAGCATTACTGATGATCAAGAAAATCATTTTCATTATATTCTGTTGTCTTTCATGCTCCAATTTAGCCCTTTTAACACATTATCATTTATTGTTTATTTTATTCTTGAAGGTGGTCGAACAAATGAAGGCGGAGAAAAAGGTGTTGAACTTGCTCTAGTTTTGGTTGGCTTCGTGAAAAATCTAATTTGATTAGTCTTTTGGAAAAACTGTTATTATTCTAGGAATTAATGTATTAATTTAAATCCATTTTATGTATTTTTCTGGTTTTATTTTGGCTATCTTGTGTTATGAATTAAGGTCCATGAACATCATAGTGCAGTTGTACACTGTCTGTAAACTCCAAAGCCTCTTAGTTAATTTTCTTCTTCAGAGCAGAGCATGCTATTGTTAAGGTTTTCTTGATTTTTGTGTTCAAAGTTGTATTTCATTTTATGGGGATTTGGTTTTGATGGAATTAATTTGCACAAGTCCATCTTGGCAAAGATGAGGAGACCTTTTTCGAAAAGGCAAGTGAACAGCTTTGGTGGTAATGGAGTATTTTGGTTTAGAATCTTTAATTTGCTCATTAATTTAGTTTGAAGCAGGTTTATTTTTTAGAATGAAAAATCACTGAATCTCCGGTTCTCCGGTCCGAACCGAAGTGTCCCATTAGAACCGAAATCTCCGTCCCGGACCGAACCGATATTTGGTTCGGTTCGGTACGGGGACTTTCTTGTTTCGGTTCGATTCCGGAGATCAAGATTTGGAGATCTCTGATTTTCGGTTCGGTTCCGGAGATCTGGGAATCTCCGGACCGGTCCGAACCATGCTCAGCTCTAGTGGTAATATAATCAATAAATGTTTTTTCGATGATTTCATTGTTAAAATGTGTATAGGTACATAAAAGCACAATGATGAGGATGATCTTAATCTCCGAAAGGACATTGATGGTCTTATGAAGACTCTAACTGGAGATATACCAATTGAAAGTGAGGAGAAGTAGAACAATCGAAAAGATCCCTCTACCAAGATCGAGAAGATCACCTGGTGGAGCAAGTCATTGGGCAAATGGATGAAGGTGTGGAGCTTCCTAACTTACTCAAGGACTATAAGAAAATTAATGACGCGTCATTTCTTGTGTATCACATATCCATGATTTAATCCAAAAACATCAAGGAGGAACTAACCGATGAGTTTCAGATCATGACCATGCAGGAAGAATTGGAAAAACTCACTAGAAATGATATCTGGAGTCTAATTCTAAAAATTGGAGAGTGCAATGTGACTGGAACCAAGTGGGTATTCTAGAAATAAATAGATCATAATAAACACATCACTCAGAATAAAGCCCATTTGGTCGCAAAATGATAGGACCAAGTAGAGGGAGTACACTTTGACAAAATATTTGCTCCAGTTTCCCAATTGGAATCTATTGAGATTTTGCTCTCCATTACTTACTAAAATAAGTTTGTACTATACCAAAATGAATGTTAAAAGTGCATTTCTTGTTAGACTGGTGACATTGATGATCTAAAGGCACATTTGGAGGGTGATTTTTATATAAGTAATAAGTTGGTTTTGTCGATAAGTAAGAAACAGAACAGTGTGTCTTTATCTACTACTGAAGTTGAATGCATTGCAATAGGTAGTTGTTGTTCTCAATTTCTTCGGATGAAGCAAATGATGGTTGATTACAATATTAATGTTCGAGATTTGTTACTTTTTTATTATAATATGAGTGCTATAAGTATTTTTAAAAATCGTATCCAACACCCCAGAACCAATCATATTGACATATGATATGACTTTATAAGGGACATGGTTGAGGACAGATTTGATATTATTGAACATGTTCAAACTGAACACCAAATTATTGATATTTTCACCAATCCTCTTAATATTAAGCGATACGATTCCTTGAGAAAATCATTTAGAATATGCTCACGTGAAACTATCAACTCATATAAGCTTCACATTAAGAACTTTTTTCCTTTTGGTTGTTCGACTAGTTAAACTATGTGTCTGATTACTCTTAGTGTTCCAACAATATACCAAAAAATCCACTTTATTTCAGAGAAGAGATAATGTTTCTAAATGTTATTAGAAAGGTGTCGTTGCGACAAGGGCTACCTACAAATAGCAAATGCAAAATGTGGGTATCCCTACACCTCAGAAATGGTTGTGCATCTAATGAAACTATTTGTGAAGTTTTGATTAATGGTCAACACATCACTTTGTCCCAGGTCTGTCTTCTTATATTACTACGGTTGCACACCTAATTAAACTACATATGAAGATCTCTTACACAATCGAACACATCATATTGACATAGGGTAGCCTTCCATCTTTTTAGCATATGTACACATAATGAAACTCGATGTGGCATGGTTAACAAGTTTAGAGCCTGATTCCTTGCAAACATGGGAGGAAGTTTACGATTGATTTATGGGAGCGTTCTACTCCTCTCAATTCGAACCTCTGAATCATCAATGGAGAAATCAATGGATCCGGTCTACAAACTCTTATAATCCTAGCCACAATGATTCTTATGCTCCGCCCGATCTATACGATCCTTGTTATGGCCCTCACGCCCCGCCACATGATTCCTATCATCTGATCTTTAACGAATCTTATGCCCCGCTCGAGAATTCTTATAATCCGGGCTTTAACCCCTCATACACCCCATATGCCTCCGATTATATTAGCGCGGGCTATGATTCGTATGCCCCACCTAATTCTTATTCTTTGAGCTAAGACCTATTTGATCTTCCTACATCAAATTTTTATGATCCGAGTTTCAAGCATTATGTCCTCCCAACCAAATATCACGATTCAAAGTTCATTTTTCCATTGTTGCTTTCTTTCAAACTTTTTATCTTTAATCATGTTCATGCTTGTTTTGAGTTTATATTATTGGACTTCTTGATGATTGTTGGTTGGAACTCATTGGTCCAGTGTTTAGATGAGTTTAAAACCTTCAATTGACATTGTTGGGTGTTTAATTTACAAGTTGAGATTGAAAATCCCAACTTGTAGACTAAGTGTTCGATAAAATGCCAATTGATCGTGGAGACGATTCTAGAGCCCTAGACCCCATTTTTATTAATCTTTTCAAGTTGTCAATTTTGTTTCTCATCATTTAAACCACCATCTTAGATATTACAACTTTTCAAACCAAAATTTGACCGCATGTTTAGAATAGCTTTTTGTTGTTTACTCTTTCGTGAATCAAATACGAGAATTGCTTCCGATTAGTCTTCCTCGAGATATTCGACTCGAGTCAATCTTTTCACTTATAATTGCTCCGTTCTCTTGCGGATGAACTTTTCTAATAAAAAAGTAAGTGTAGAAAGTTCGATTCATCTAAGAATGACTGAATCCATAAGACAAACATGACCCGCCATCAAAAGTGAGTGCCTCTTCCAATTACTGTACTTAGAAATAATGCGATTGATCGTCGGCTCCAAGTGAGTACAATGTGGAACGCCCGCAAAGAGTGGCGTGCCTAAATACTTAAGTGGTCAATACCTTTTCTGCATGGAAATAGCTCACATGATAACCCACTTACCACGCATGTGCTTACCAATATATATCAAGGATTTATCTAAATTAGTGATTTTCTCCGATAAACAACCATACTACTCAAGCAACCGCCGAATCACCCTACCATTTTTTAGCAGATGCCTGGCGGAAAAGAATCAAATCATCTGCATACAAAAGATGAGATGGGTAAACAACCTCTCTACTGGCCCAAAAGCTAACAAGCTCTTTCGACCTGACCCGCTCTAGAATGAGATAGTGCAGGACCTCCTCGGCTGGGCAAAAGAGGAGCAGGGATAAATGATCACCTTGACAAACACCCTGGAAGTAACTGAAGTAACCCCTTGGCAGCCATTAGTGAGAACAGATAACCTAAAGGAGCCCAAAATTGCACAAACCCAATCATAAATGATGTCCGAGAAACCAAAATCCCATATGACCATAAGCAAGAAATACTATGAACGGGTTTCAAATGCCCTTTGAATATAAATATTAGCCCGACGATCAAGAGAGTTAACGCACTGTGAAGCCTGGGTGATGTGATCATGAAGACGGCAATGGTAAAACAAAACCGCCCAGGCGAGATAATATCTGACGTGTTCAAAGCAAGTCAGGAAGCCAAAATCTAATTAATAATCTTAAAAATAAGATTACAAAGTACGATAGGGGGAAGAGATCAACCTGATCCCCCGTGGTCGTCTTGGACAAGAATACCATAAAACTAGAATTCAAAACCATCGGCAATGTACCTAAATCAAGAAAGCCTAGAATGCAAGGACGACATCATAAGCAATGATATCCCACACATGCTGAAAGAATATCCCTGGAAAACTATCTGGTCTAGGGGCGCTTCTAAGGTCCAAGTCAGAAACCGCACCTCGAATATCCTCAAAGGAAGGTTATTAAAAAGGGAATCATTATGAGTCGAAGTAATCGTGAATAGGATTAAATCCAAATCCAACCATGAAGAACCGCCGAAGGGTTGAAAGATATGACAAAAAGATCACGGTAATAAGAGACGATATGATTCATAATCCGAACTGGCTCATGGAAATTCATGCCGCTAATATGGAGAAAGGAGATGTTATTTTGACTAACTCGAATTTTGATGCTGTGATGAAATTATGAGGAGTTACGGTCCCCATCCTTCAACAACGTGACACGGCTGTGTTTCCAAGCCAAGTCAGAATCTTTAGACAAAATGTCTTCAAGTAATGTTATTGTTTTCACTTCCTGACAAAACAACTCTTTAGTGTAGCCCCTAGCTGCAATACACCCTAGATAACCCTTAAAGAATCGAGAATATCCTCTTTCTGATGAAAAATATTGCTAAAAGTGGACTCATTCCATTCCTTCAGATGGAACTTAAGACCATGGTTCTGAAAACCGGACCGGACCGGCCGGTTCGACCGGGAACCGGCCACTACACCGGTCCGGTTCTCACCCCAAAACCGCTAAGCTTAAAAACCGGTACAAAACCGGTCAAACCGGCCATGAACCGGTCCAACCGGTGAACCTATGGCGGTTCACCCGGTCCATTTGGCAGGAGAAACGACATCATTTTAACAAAAAAAAGGCTGCTTACTTATCCTCTAATTAAAGGCAATGACGGGATTGAACAAAAAAAGCCCCTTTCTTCATCTTACTCTGAAAGTCCCGAAAGGAAAAAAAAAATAGAATGGCAAAATTCTTCACGGCGCACCTCGTCACCCATRTCCTCCGTTGAACGGCGCACCGGTGCACAAGCCGTAGGGGTTCGTCGCCAGGTAAAGATTTCTTTCTTCATCTTTCTTTGTGTGTTTTAGGGTTAGGTTATGAATTGGGGAAAATTGATTTTGAATTGGGGAATATTAATTTTCATAAATTGAGCTCTTAATTCCATGGTTTTTATTTGATTATACATTTTAATCTCATTTTCATACATGTGTGCTTTTGATTTCTTTCAAACCCTGAAGTTGTAGTTTTTTTTGTTTTTTTCTTTTTTGATCTGCTAATTTTGATGAATCCATTGACTGAGCTTCAATGTTCTGGAAAAACAAAAACCTTGATGTCAATTTGAAAGATTCTGGCTTGCAAGATACTGGGGTTTAGCTATCCAACTTGGTAATAAATATATCTAAAGTTGTTTTTTTCTTTGTTACGGAAAACTATTTATTTTCAAGGATAGATCAAAGTAGTAAATTAGTAAAGGGATTAGCTAAATTTTTTATACTCTCCTGTTTTCAATTAAGTCTTTTTCTCTTTTAATCAACTTGGTAATAAATATATCTAAAGGGATTAGTTGAATTTTTTTCAATTAAGTTTAGCTATCCAACTTGGTAATAAATATATCTAAAGGGTTTAGTTAAATTTTTTTATACTCTCCTATTTATTTACTCTCCTGTTTTTTTCTTTGAAGGATTTCTTTTTTAATCATCTTTAACCAATTCTCTTTTCCTACTGTTTTAGTCATTCTAAGTGATTAAGAAAAATAATAATAACACTTTTAAACATAAAGTTGCTYTTTTTTATTTTTATGTAAAATATATAACTTCTTATCAAAGGCAATAATATAACTTCTTAAACATAAATCTACTGTTTTTCATCATAATATYTTTCTTGTTTTAGTTGTTTGATTAATTTATGATTGATATTGGATTATTTATGTGTTTTTAATATCTTTGCCTCATTTGTATAATAGGTATGGAAGACATTGTTAGCCAAGAGGCGAGTACGCCAAATYGTGATAAGCAATCTACGAACTCTACTCGTGGGAAGAATGATCCAGCTTGGAGATATTTCACTTACGTCGAAGAAAATGGATCGAAAGTGTACACTTGTACTTATTGTTTGAACAACTTTAGAGGAGGGGGAATTCATAGAATGAAACAACATCTAGCAGGGAAACAAGGACAAATAGCTCCATGTAAATCCGTTCCTCATGATATTAGATGTCAAATGGCAGCGCACTTGGAGGAACTGAAGAAAAATAAAAATGATTCAAAAATCAATTATAGCGAAGACTATGACGAAGCTGAAGAAGTGCAAGAAGTATCCCCGCGTCCTCCAACAAGTACAGGAAAGAGAAAAGCTACTTGTGGTTCGGTAGATAAATACTTTGCATCACGAACAACTCCAGGAGCCCAACCAAGCCTCAAAAGTGTTTTTGCTAGTAAAGAAGCTGTGAAAAAAGCTAAGTTGGCAATAGTTAGATGGTTATATGCTGCTTGCATTCCATTTAACGCGGTCCAATCTCCTTATTTTCAACTTGCTCTAGATGCTGTTGCCGGTATTGGCCCTGGCTTCAAAGCTCCTTCTTATGATGAAGTGCGAGTGAATTTGTTAGGGGATTGCAAGAAGGAGTGTCAGCTTCTTATTGATAATTACCGAAGCAATTGGAAAGATTCTGGACGCACACTTATGGCTGACGGTTGGACCGATCAAAGGCAAAGAACATTGATAAACTTTTTGGTTTATTGCCCCGCAGGTATGATATTTGTCAAATCAGTTGATGCTTCTGACATGGTGAAAGATGCAAATATGTTATTAAATTTGTTTGTGGATGTGATTGAATGGTTGGGCCTGCCAATATTGTGCATGTGGTGACTGATAATGCAGCGAATTATGTAGCGGCTGGGAGGTTAATTCATGAAAAGTATGATAATATATTTTGGTCTCCTTGTGCAGCTCACTGTTTGAATCTTATTTTGAAAGATATCTCTTCACTGCCTCATATAAGTAACCTCGCATCTCGTGCTTCTAAGGTTACAGTCTTTGTTTATAATCACATGATATTTTTATCTTGGCTTAGAAAGAGGGCAGGTTGGAAGGAGATAGTTCGTCCAGGGGCCACTCGTTTTGCTACAGTTCTTATTACTTTGAAAAGTATTTGTGATCATAAGGAAGACTTGCAAGCCTTGGTTGTTGATAAACACTTTACTGGACATAGATTGGCAAGAAGTGCTAACGGAAAAGTTGTTAGTGAGATTARATTGGACAYTAAATTTTGGCAAGATTGTCTAATAYTGGTGAAACTTGCTGGCCCTCTTATTAGACTGTTGAGACTTGTAGATGCCGATGAAAAACCTTCTTTGGGATATGTGTATGAAGGTATGCAAAGAGCTAAGAATGGCATCAAAGAGATGTTCAAGAGGAGAAAACTCTTATACAAGCCTTACACTAACATCATTAAGGCTCGATGGGATAAGCATTTGCATCGTAGTATCCATGCTGCAGCGTACTTTTTAAACCCAGCTTTCTTTTATGACGAAAGTTTTGTTGAAAAGCATAGAGTTTTGCAAGGTTTGCTAGATTTATTGGATATAAAGAGCATATGCAGTGATTCGATTAAAGCAATGAAGGAAATACGGGTGTATAGAGAGCGCTTGGAGAGTTTTTCTAGACCATCTTGTTTAGCGGCTGCAAAATCACTTACTCCAGGTTATTTACATTTAACATTTAGTTTTTTAATAAATTATAGTTGATAGGATATTATTTATATTAAGAACTCTTAATTTTATAGTTATATTATATAGTTGATAATTGAAGGCAATCTTACTTTATGCATGCAGATGAATGGTGGAGATTATTTGGCGGTAGTGTTCCTGTTTTGAAAACCATTGCAATTCGCATCTTGAGTCAAATATCTTCCTCTTCTGGGTGCGAAAGAAATTGGAGTTTATTTGATATGATTCATACCAAAAGAAGGAATAGATTGGAGCATCAACGACTTTGTGATCATGTTTATGTGCCCTATAACTTGCGCTTAAAAACAAGGTATGTCGATATATAATTATTAATGCTTTTACTTCGGTGGAATTTTTTATGTTAGAAACTTACGATAATCTTGTAATATTTATACCAGGATGCATCATAAGAAAAGATCTTATGATCCCATTGATTATGAATGCATTGATAAGCTTGACTTTTGGGTGTCGGAAGAAGACCCTCAACCAGAATTTGCCGAGGAAGAAGTTCAAAACCTAATTTATAATGATAATGCTATTCCTATTATTGGTGAGTTTAAATTAAAAAAAAATAGTATTACCCATTCTCTTATTTTTTGCATCATTTAATTTGATCATTTTTTGGATCTTGAATAGATCGTGATGAAGTGGACATGGACGTAGATATGTCGGGGACATCTAATTTGATTTCTTCTGAAGATGGTAATGATGGAATGMATGYCATGTTTGGTTTTGAAGATGTTGGACTTGGAGCACAAATAAATACAGATTATGGTGGTTAATTTTCTTACATTTTGAAGTTGTGGAGTTGTAATAATGATATTAGACTTGAACTATTTTATTTGGTTTCTCTTTGTTGTATGAATTTTCTTACATTTTGAAGTTGTTGGACTTGTATTGTATCTCTTTATTAGAGTTTTAATAATAATGATATTAGACTTGAAATATTTAACTTATATATATATATATATTTTCGGTCCGACCACGGTTGAACCTGTGAACCACTGAACCTGTAGGTTTACCGGTTCGATGACCGGTCCGGTTTTCAGAACCATGCTTAAGACGCTTAAGTTTGCTGATAAGACGCGCCACAGATAGGAAACGTGAAAATCCTCGGCCCAAGAAGTGTGCACCATATTAAGAAAAGATAAATCCCAAATTCATGTGGATTAGAACTGAAATGGTCGAGTACTTGAGATGACGTCTGACCGACAAGAGTAAGAGATAGGGTTATGATCTGAGGATGCCCACGGAAAAACGTTACTTGCAATCGAGTCCCATAACTCAATAAACCCCTCTGTGGCGATCCCGCAATCCAAATGAGACTGAATGTGTTGGTTGTTATTCATTCCACCATTATAAGTATAAGGGTGCTCGTCATGTGTAAGTAAACAAGCTGATCATCCTCAATAACTCCAAACATTCACCACACGAAGTCACATCAGAAGACACAGCGCTACGTCGTTCGTGCTCTCCCAAAATCTCATTAAAATCCCCGGGCACAAATATTGATATTTGTTGCAATTAATTAATTGTCTTAATTATATATTATATGAATAACTGTCCTACCCCTAAACCCTAATCTTGTAACTATAAAAAGGGACTCCAGTCCCCATAATAAACTTGTCTCTTGATCATTCTCTCCTTTCTTTTCTTAGTTTCACAACACGTTATCAGCACGATTGTTCTACTTAATATTCTCATCGTCATTGTTTAATTCCTAAGATTCATCTCAATTCAAAGACTACAAGTACGTATTGATGCTTAGATCATATATATATATACATGTTTAAATCAGATCTAGAATCTACATGTTTTTTTTATATACAAATATTTATTTAGTTATTTTGTTGGTGCTTGAGCAATAAGATCTGCGACCCCATTATGATTATGAAAAACATATATTCTAAAGTATGTTGTTATCAGTATTAAAAACAATATTATATTCTTATGCTTAGGAATCAAATATCTTCATATATATATATATATATATTCATAACAATGTATTTGCATGGTATGAATTAATAGATTTGGTGCTTATGTTTTCTATGTTTATGAATTAATAGACTTCGTTGGGATTTGGTGCTTATCATGATCAATATACATGAGGCCCATGTTTTTATATTGACCGTGGGACCTTCAGTAATTATATGTTTTCTTTTTAGTGGATCTAAGTGGATCTGAATTGTCTTATATTGATCATGATATGTATTTTTTTTAAATTAGATATAGTATATCTTTTTAACTTTTATAATTATCAATCTATTTGCCTGAATTGATATATGTATATATTATGTGCACAAGATCATAATTGGGGATCTCCATTTTTATTTTATTTTTCTCTCCTTCAATGTTTAAACTAAAAATTGTAATTGAATTTCTTTAATTAAGATCGCAATCATGGTTTCTTGAAGAAACATGAATTATCAATTACTAATAATCTAGAAGATTATTAAAACAATAATTTGTTGTGAATCCTGAAGAAACACAACCATCTTAACATATTTTATTTATTTATTATGTATTCCTGAAGAATACTAACAATTATTAATAATCTAGAAGATTATTAAAACAATGATTTGTTGTGATTCCTGAAGAAACACAA
>BMAC01000782.1:107288-121859 GCA_014905375.1 Phtheirospermum japonicum
AATACTAACAATTATTAATAATCTAGAAGATTATTAAAACAATGATTTGTTGTGATTCCTGAAGAAACACAACCATCTTAACATATTTTAGTTGTTTATTATGTATTCCTGAAGAATACTATGAGATATACGATTGCTCTTGAAGAAGTAATTTTTAATTTGTTGAATTTAATTCTTTTAGGCTTATTTTATTTTTAATATGTATTTCAATAAAAAAATAATAATAGTTATTAATTCAAGTTGTTTCTCCTGAAGTAGAACAACTAAGCATAATATTCCATAAGAATATTCATATTTAATATGATAATTCAATATTCCTGAAGAATGTTTATATATATTGTGCTCTTGAATTAACATGTCATTATATATGATACTTGTATAAAGAGCATAATATTTATGTCCCGATGACATTTAAATTTTGTTTAAATTTTTTCATTGTGCAGATTTGCACAAATGGCTAATATCACCAAGCTTGAGTTTGTTGCACTTGATATATCTGGCAAGAATTATTTGTCATGGGCTCTTGATGCTGAGGTCCACCTGATCTCGAAGGGTCTGGGGGATACGATAAAAGAAGGAAATGAGGAATCCCAACAGGATCGTGCTAAAGCACTAATCTTCCTACGTCATCATCTTCATGATGATTTGAAAATTGAGTATCTCACAGTCAAAGACCCACAAAAATCTGGAAAGATTTAACGGAGAGATTTGACCATCAGAGGACTGTAGTCCTCCCTAGAGCCCGATATGAATGGATACAACTTCGAATGCAGGATTTCAAATCCATAGGTGATTATAATTCTGAGCTTTATCGAATAAGTTGTCAATTGAAACTTTGTGGTGAGAAAAATCACTGATGAAGACTTGCTTGAGAAGACATTTTCCACATTTCATGCTTCTAATATGTTACTACAGCAACTGTACCGAGAGCGTGGCTTCAAAAAGTATCGTGACCTTATAGCCTGTTTGTTGATTGCTGAGCAAAATAATGAGTTGCTCCTCAAAAATCACGAGCTACGACCCACTGGTTCCACTGCATTGCCTGAAGCCAATGGAACATTCAATCATGATAATGGACGTGGACGTGGACGTGGTCATGGATGCAATCATGGACGTGGGCGCAATTATGGACATGGACGCGGATATAGATATGGACGCGGACATAATAAAATTGATATTAACAAAAAACACAAAGCATCCAACAACTATTGTCCTTACAAAAAAGAAGAAGCATGTAAAAATGTGGCATGACTGGGCATTGGTCACGCACTTGTCGTACGGCAAAGCATCTTGTGGATCTTTATCAAAAATCAATCAAGGGGAAAGCGAAAATTGAAACTAATGTCATTAGTTATGACGGTCCAGTTGATGCAACCCACTTGGATGTTTCTGATTTCTTTGCCTATCCAAAAGGAGATATTGGACATTTAATTAAGGGTGGTGTGCTAGAAAACATCGATTGAACTTCTCGCTGTTGCTTTTGATTTTTATTTTGCCACAAAACATTGTTACTTATCTTTTGAGACATTTTATTTGCTTGAGAATAATTTTTGAACTTTTATTATAATCATAATTATTTGCAGCTTTTAAAATTTTATTTCTTTATTCTTTCGATTTTTTTTACAGAATTACAAAAGATGAAATCACGTGATATTTGTCTAGCTGATAGTGCAACTACGCACACAATTCTGCAAGAAAAGAAATATTTTCTCAGACTAACATTGGCAGAAAATAATGTGAATACTATATCAGGTGTATCAAATATCATCAAAGGCTCCGGAAGAACTTGTATTGTTTTACCAAATAATACTAAGTTAATTATAGATGATGCACTTTACTCTAGTAAATCTAGAAGAAATTTATTGAGTTTTAAGGATATCCGAAGTTATGGGTACCACATTGAGACAATACAAGAAGGTAGTAATGAATATCTTTGTATAAATTATTTTATATTTGGACAGAAACAGATAAAAGAAAAGTTCTCAACTTTATCTTCTGGAATGTATTTTACATTCATAAAAGCAATTGAGCCAAATCATGTCATGAACCTGAAGTTCAATGACACAAAAAGTTTTATACTTTGGCATGATAGATTTGGGCACCCTGGAGCAACAATGATGCGCCGAATAATTAATAATTCACATGGACATAATATAAAGAACCAGAATATTCTTTTAACAAATGAATTTCCATGTGACGCTTGTGCACAAGGCAAGTTAGTAACTAGACCTTCTTACACGAAGGTTAATACTGAGTCTCCATCTTTCTTGGAAAGAATTCAAGGAGATATTTGTGGACCAATACATCCACCTTGTGGACCATTTCGATACTTCATGGTATTGATTGATGATTCTACTATATGGTCTCATGTATGTTTACTTTCTATAAGAAATGTAGCATTTGCCAGACTACTTGCTCAAATAATAAAACTAAGAGCTCAATTTCCCGATCATACAATCAAGAAAATCTGTCTTGATAATGCAAGTGAGTTTCAATCTAAAGCATTTAATAATTATTGTATGGCAATTGGTATTGAGATTGAACATTCAGTTGCTCATGTCCATACCCAAAATGGTTTAGCAGAATCATTTATTAAACGTCTTCAACTTATTGCTAGACCATTACTTATGAAGTCAAAATTACCCACATATGCTTGGGGTCATGCCATATTACATGCAGCAACATTGATTCGTATTAGGCCAACGGCCTATCACCAACACTCCCCCATGCAACTTGTATTCGGTTGAGAACCTGATGTTTCTCATTTACGAATTTTTGGTTGTGCTGTTCAAGTTCCAATTGCAGCCCACAACGTACAAAAATGGGTCCCCAACGACGAATTGGAATATATGTTGGATTTGATTCTCCTTCAATCATAAGATACCTTGAACCTTTAATAGGAGATTTATTCACTGCACGTTTTGCAGATTGTCATTTTGATGAAATGAAATATCCAACACTAGACGGGACAAAACTACATCCAGAAAAGAATAAAGGTCTTTATTGGAATGAAAATACTCTGTCACATTTTGATCCAAGGAATAATCAATGTGAACAAGAAATTGAACAAATAATTCATTTGCAAAAGGTTGCAAATCAACTACCTGATGCTTTTGTTGATACAAAAAAGTGACAAAATCTCTCATACCAGCTACAAATACACCAGACAAATTTTATGTCCCTGTAAGACAGGCAATATCAGCAAATGAATCTAAAATACGTCAAAAACGTGGTCGACCTATTGGTTCCAAAGATTCTGTACCCCGAAAGAGAAAAGTTCAAGATAGGGACCAGGCAATGATAAAAATGATTGATCAATCACATAAAACTAATGTAGTTCCTGAAGAACTATTAGTGTCAAAAAATAATGAGATCTCGATGAATTATTTATACTCTTATAAATTATTGGAGAGAAAAAAATGTCATCATGGATGATATATTCGCCTATAATATAGCTATTGAGATATCAAATCAGGATCCTGAGCCAAAATCTGTTGAAGAATGTCAAAATAGAAATGATTGGTTAAAATGGAAAGAAGCTATACAGGCTGAATTGAATTCTTTGGAAAAACGAAAAGTATTTGGGCCTATAATCCAAACCCCCAAAAATGTTATTCCCGTTGGATACAAATGGGTATTTGTAAGAAAGAGAAATGAAAAGAATGAAATAACAAGATATAAAGCCCACCTCATAGCACAAGGTTTCTCTCAAAGATCGAGAATCGATTACGAGGAAATATACTCTCCAGTAATGGACACAATTACATTTAGATATTTGATTAGTCTAGCCGTGTCACAAAGGCTTGATATGAGCCTTATGGATATAGTTACTGCATATTTATATGGATCACTAGACAGTGACATATATATGAAAATCCCCGAAGGATTTAAATTGCCAGAAGCAAGTAATTCATACCCCAAAAATATGTTTTCAATTAAACTACAAAGATCGTTGTATGGGCTGAAACAATCTGGACGAATGTGGTACCATAGACATAGTGAATATTCACAGAAAGAAGGATATAAAAATGATGATATTTGTCATTGTGTTTTTATAAAGAAGACAATTAATGGATTTACGATTATAGCTGTTTATGTTGATTATTTGAATTTAATTGGGACTCCTGAAGAGCTCAATAAAACTTCTAAATATTTGAAAAATGAGTTTGAGATGAAAGATTTGGGGAAAACAAAACTTTGTCTAGGTTTTCAAATTGAGCATGTCCATGAAGGATTATTCGTTCATCAATCATCATATACAGAAAAAGTATTAAAATGTTTTTACATGGATAAAGCATATCCACTGTCATCACCAATGGTTGTTAGACAACTAGAAGTAAATAAAGATCCGTTTCGACCAATTAAAGATGGGGAAAAGATACTTGGTCCTGAAGTACCATATCTTAGTGCAATTAGTGCATTATCTTATCTTGCTAATTGCACTAGACCAGACATAACTTTTTCTATAAATCTCCTTGTAAGATATAGCTTTGCACCCACTTTAAGACATTGGAATGGTGTTAAGCACGTTCTACATTATCTACAAGGCACCATCGACTTGGATTATATTATCTAGAAAATTTTGGAAATACTTTAGTGGGATATGCAGATGCAGGTTATCTCTCAGATCCACATAAAGCCAAATCACAAATAGGCTATGTATTTACATGTGGAGGAACTGCTATATCTTGGAGATCTGTGAAGCAAACTTTAACAACAACATCTGCAAATTATTCTGAACTCATTGAAATTCATGAAACTAGTCGAGAATGTATATGGTTAAGAAATATAACACATCACATCCAAGTGTCATGCGGATTAGCTTCAACAAAGGATAAGCCGAATGTGTTATATGAAGACAATGCAGCGTGCATCACACAACTCAAAGAAGGCTATATAAAAGGTGACAGGACAAAGCATATATCTCCAAAGTTTTTCTACACACATGATGTCCATAAGAATGGCGATATCGATATCCAGCAAATTCGCTCATATGATAATTTTGCGGACTTATTCACGAAAGCATTACCAACATCATCATTTAAAAGGTTGGTACAAGATTGGTATGCGTCGACTCAAAGATCTATCGACATGTTTTTCAGGGGGAGTAGGGTTGTACTCTTTTTCCTTCGACCAGATTTTGTCCCATTGGGTTTTCCTGACAAGGTTTTAACGAGGCAGCATTTTTGAGATCATTCAAGGGGAGTGTTGTAATTAATTAATTGCCTTAATTATATATTATCCTACCCCTAAAACTTAATCTTGTAACTATAAAAAGGGACTCTAGTCCCCATAATAAATTTGTCTCTTGATCATTCTCTCCTCTCTTTTCTTAGTTTCACAATAATATTTTATTTATGGGAAAATAAAATTTTTCGTCTTTTAAGTTAGCCTAGTTTGACATTTAGCCCTTTTATTGGCCTGTTTGCAACTTCATCCGTTATCTTTTAAAATTTCTACAATTTTATCTGATTGTCACCGGACGAACTCAATTTCACCGGACTTTGCTGATTAAGCGGCGGCTTGTGCTGAGTTGTCTTTAATTTTGGGGAGATTCGGCCATGTGGAATTTTATTTTTTTTAATTAGAATAACTTTTCTTCCGATTAAATTTGAATTCCATGACAGTAGATACCCACCATGAGTAAAACAAAAGGTTCTGCAGTCTCCCCCTAACCAAACCAGCCCTAATACCCATCATAACAGCAGAAAATGGCATTTTCTGCTCTCCAAAGCAGATTACCTTTCTACTAACCACACAAAATAACTCTGGTCGGACCCAGCATAGAACAAGACATAGTGAAGAAAAATAGGGTCATGAAATCCCGGCCCGACCATTTCCGAACGGGCTTCGACTCGACCCGCAGGCTCTTAGCTCGACGAAGTGCGCGACCTCCTTCATCAAATCGAACTCCAAGCATTTCCTCTTCAGCTCCTCGACGCACTTCGCCAGCAGCTTCGAATTCTCCTTTTCTCTCTCCAACATTTTCTCCAGGTGGTACTCCATGTCGGTCTTGTACCGGATCGCCCATATGAACCCCAACAAGCACAAGAGAGAGCAGAGGTACGATATCCATGATTTGCGGCAGAGGTGGGGCCCGCTGGAGGCAGCGAAGAGGAGGAAGAGGGCAGTGGAGTGGAAGAGGAAGAAGAAGTAGTAGAGGTGGGTGATCTCTTTACGGGCCGAGTCGATTTGGGGGGATATAGTGCAGGAGAGATGTTTTTCTTTTAATTCATTTTCACATGGCAAATAGAAATATTTTTCTTTTAATTCATTTTCACATGGTCGAATTTTCCCAAAATTAAAGACAACTCAGCACAAGCCGACGCCTAGTCAGCAAAGTCCGGTGCAATTGAGTTCACCCGGCAACAATCTGATGAAATTGCACATATTTTAAAAGAAAACGGATGAAATTATAAATAAGAAAAAAAAGAACTAAATATAAAATTAGGCCAACTTAAAGGGCGAAAAATTTCATTTTCCTTTATTAATAAAAAATAAATGGCCATCTTTTTTCTTAAAATAAATGAAAATGAAGATAAAGATGAGGGTCGCAATTTTTTTCTCTTTTTGTTTTTTGTTTTTAATAATTATGGTGGGCTGACCCGCAACCCATGGTGGTATGCTTTGGGTTGGCCATTTTTAGGTCGCCAGTTTAGCAAGCCAACCCGCTTGATAGTGTTGAATGTTAGATTTTTTTTTTCTTTACAAAAAGTGATAATTTTAAATATAAGTAGTCTTATTTTCTTGATAAGATTTTATGAAGTATTATTTAAAAGTAAATTATTCTTGAACCAAAAGAATTACTCCACATTCGTCTAATTATGATGGTTTCAAAAAGAGATCTTTAGGGGCTATTTGAATTAAGATTTGTTGAGGTTTTGAATCATTGTATTCAGAATTTCGAGTATTCAAAATTATATGAATAGTAAGAATAATTGTTTATTATATTATTAATAATTCTTTATTTTTTAGTGTGTATGTCAAATTATATTTGAAAATTAGATGATAATGTATTATTTTGTTGCATACTATTGATATCAAATCATATAAAAAGTGGATGATATTTTATTATTATATTGTATTTAGTAAATTATTTAAATATAATGATGATGAGATTAAAAGAGATGAAATTGGGGTTAACTGTAAAAAACTATTGATTGTATATTGAAAATTTGAGTTGTGGAATAAACGAGAATTGAGTTTCGAAATCTCAATTCAGGTATTCAAAAGCTTACACCAAACACCCGCAGTTTGGGTTAGTATTTTGTTCGATTTAATTTAACTTTCTAAAAACATGTATGACATTTTCTCGCAATTCATATTATCATCATACTTTGATACAAATAAATAAATCGTTGTCAATTAATTGATAGTCAGTGTCCTCATAAATAATCTCCGGAACCTTAATATTGCTAACAGGCTTACAAACCTTCCAGCACATCACTTCCTTAGTTAGTTTCTGTGTAGGAGACATCAGACATGAGTCAAACATAAATTATGAATTAGTATAGCTTGATTCAAAACAAAAGTTAGACCACTAATTAATATTTTGTTTTGGAATAATACCCGCTTAATTCAAGTATCAATTTAGTGAACAAGAAGTGGAGAGGGAACTTAACAACCTTATATGATAAAGACACATGCACAGATATGGGAGTGATGCTGTGCCAAAAGTATAACAATTATTGAAACATGGATAGGGCAATGATGGAACGCAACACCTGCTACCATTGAAAAAGGGACCCTTTTAATTAAATTACTTAGTATTAGTTATTAGCCACCTCTTATGTACTGTACTCTATATTTTTATGAGCTGGGATGTGACATATATATATATCAATGAATTAATTATTAAATTATTTATCCATTTTCTAATTTTGGTTTGTGTAAGCCTTACTGATATTCAATGTTGTGGACGTTTGTCCTTGATTGAATATTGTATCTGAGAGTGGAAAACTTATTTACATGGGTAAAATAAATCCCAAAGAAATTATGAGATTAATTAAACAAAGCGAGTCGTAGTAATATATTTTGAATTGGTCATCCTGATGTCACGTCACACAATCTACCACATGCACACATGAGTACTTCAACTAATCAAGCTTGCTTAGTTTTAGTTGATGAACATTTGTGACGAATAAATAAGTTAAGTTATTGTCAATCACAAGCACTTCAATTTCTATCTAACGATTTCCACCAATATTGTTGACATTTTACCTATTTATTTAACAACTTTCCCGACCCTTCTTCTTTTATTTCTTCATTTTTGGTGGGGGGGAAAAAGAAAAGGTATCCAAAATTTTGTTCAATAAAAAATCTATGTCAACGTTGACGGAGATTAAGCTTACATAAACCAATTATCAAGGTATGAATATGTATGATGGTATCAATGCAAACCCTTTGCTCTCTTAATTTCTTTTTAATTATAGTTTTAGAATTTCTATCAGAAAATTAAAAATAAAGAATTTGACTAATATAAAACTAATTAATTGTCATCGATAATTAATCTATCACTCTCTTTCCTCATATTTATGTAACTACCATAAATTTGTTATGATTTATTCAATAAGTAGAGGTAAATTAAAAAAAAAAAAAAAAAAAGGTTAAAATCTTTTAAAATAATAATTAGTTTGTAACAAAATCAAATTTAAAATGACCTTTAATATTTAAATAATCAGGCAATATCAAGAGAAATCGGATCATTCTTAATGTAAACACAAACATTCCGATGATCGAACCATATACATCATTTTCTATCAAGGTTAATATTGTTACCTTGTTTAGATAATTTGAAAAAAAAATTAAAAAAAATATTGTGATCAAATTATTAAAGTCGAGAAAATTGAAGTAGCACTCGACAACCAATGATTTATTCGATTTGAAGTACCCAAATAACTCCACTCGGAGTCCAAATAAGTTGTGCACAATCATCATCTCAATTTAATAATCCTAGAAAAATTAACAAATAATTCTAATAACTTCAATAATGAACTAACAATAATTATGAATAATGTTTGTGAATCAAATAAAGAATCTAAACAAAACTCAAGCAATAGGAGACCGTTGCCTTGTGGGCTAAAATCTCATATGCTACCTTTGTTCTCAAGTCATCTTATTTCTAATTCTGTTTTTCTTTACAGTCCAAGATTCACCCTACAAAATGTAGTTAACCATAAAAGACCACATTTATGTTCTTGTTTAAGATTCTCGTCTACCATTCTTCAATAGGATTTACACCGTCAAGCTATTAATTGAAATTATGTTCCTGACTATCGTTGTGGCTAGGAAACAATTGACATTCTTTTTGGGTTGAAAGTATCATATTTTATTTTAGCATATCAATATAAGCCATATGCAGATGATGATGATATTATACACGTGACATTAACACGTATCATACGAATGAAAATACTAAATGGAAAGGATTGCTCCTATTTATTTTATCTAGTATTTTTAGAGTTTATGCTAAATTTAAAGAATGAAACATTAAATAACATATGTGATAATAAGAGATAATTACAAAATAAAATAAAATAAAAATGAGACTTGTAGGTTTTTGAAACAATACGTAAGAACAATATAAATCTCATTTTTTGTGTTTTTTTTGGCAAAATTTTCAGAATGCTCTAACTTTGTTTGTAATTAACACGAACCTTATGGGCTCATTTGTAATTATCCCTTAAGAATTTCTGGACATATTCTCTTTTAATTTGTATTTCAATCCATTAAATGAAAATGACATCCATTCTGCAGGCGTGCTTTGCCATAAGAACACATCACCCATTTTCAAGATTTTATTTTATTTTGTTTTACTTTTTTGTTTATGATAAACATAGAAAAACAATAAGTGAGGAGGGCTTTTTGAGGATTAAATTTGAGAGAAAGGCAGACAGCTAAGACTTGTAACCAAACCTGCATTATTCAGTTAGGTTGGTGCAGTGATGGGGTCAAAGTAAACACGCCTATTGCTCATTTTAGACAGAGCCATCAATTACGCAATAAACTTCAAGATTCTGTGCTGGGTTTTATGGTTAGAAAGGTTTGCAAGAGGCTAAATTAGTTTTTTCCCCCAAATTTTTTGTTAGATTCCAGTAAAATTAAAACGCGTACGTATTACCAGTATGAAATTATATTCTTATTATATTCTTTCGAAAACATTTTCAGTTTTTTAAAAAATCAATTTAAATTGGTCTAATAATTTCATCGATCAATGATGGGTAAGGTGCAAAACCATTCTGAACGTTTGCATTAAGTTCTTGATATTATTCTTGGAGCAATTATAATCCCAACGTTTGGGGCAAATTGATACTTTAGACCACCTTTTAATGGTATTTCGACATTTCATTTAAAATTCTACTCTTTTATTTATTTAGTAATAATAAAGCTAAAAAATAAATTAAAATTTTATATCCAAAAGTAGGGGTGAGCAAAACCGGGTACCCGGTCAATTTTCTTGGAATCAGAACCGGAATCGGTTGGAACCGAGTCCAAGAAAAGAAAAGAAAGTTTCTGGACCCGGACCCGGTGGGTACCGGTTCCGATACCGGGTATCCGGTCCTTATTTGATTTTTTTTTTTTTTAAGTTTATAATAATAAATTTGCTAAACTACGTATACTCCGTGTCATTAGCTCCATATTATATTGTGGTCTTTTCTAAAATAAAGTGCACAATACCTTAGTATTAACTTTCTCCTATTTTTCAAAAGTAAGTCTACAATATAGATTTTTTTTTTTCCTACTACATCAATTATATAACATTACAATACCAAATTTCATGAAAACAAATTCACAAATACCTAATATAATAAAAAGTCCACAACATTCACCAGTACAAAGTCTTCAAACTTGTTCATAATGATCACAAATCAACAAAATATATAGAAAATCCTCAAAATACACTTAAATATATTAAATACACTTAAAGACCCGATTTAAGAACTGGTACCAGCGAGTACACAGTCTCGGAACCGGTCCCACCGGGTACCCACCGAACACCGGGTCTCGAAAGTCTAGACCCAAAATCGGAACCGGCCGGTACTAGCGGGTTTGGTTCCGACACTGGACCCGGCGAGTCCCAAGCAGTTCCAGGTCCGGGACCGGGTACCCAGTATTTCTGCGCAACCCTATCCAAAAGCACGATACACTCAAATTGTGAAAGAGGCTTAAATTACCTCAGTCATATTTATAAGAGATATCGACTTGGTCAACAAGTAATCAACCCCTTTCGATGAAAGGAAACTAGATATTTTTATACCATAACAAGAGATTATTTTTTACGTACTCTTTTTTAAAATCTCGACTCAAACCTTATCGAAGGTTACGCCTCAAAGACCCAAAGTTTACATATCAGGACGGACATTCACCAGGACGAGCTTTCCCTCGCCAGGTAGAATTACTTATTCATCAGTTCAGTCCTCCAGCACAGCCTAGACTGAGGGACCCCTCTAAAATATTACTCCCTCCGTCCCACAAAAATAGTCCACTATTCCATTTTCGTCTGTCCCACAAAAATAGTCCAGTTACCATATATAACATATCATTAATTTTTCATTTTCACACATACCCTTAATTAATATTTTTGAAATACTAATTTTCTATCTCGTAAATTGAAAATTGATGATTATTATGCAAAATCTTACTATTCTAATAACAAATATACTAACTCCAACACTGATTTTTATGATTATTAATTGACATTAATAAACTCAAAAAGGGTATAATTGTAAAACACTAACTAAATTAATAATTTAACTATATAAACTACCAATTTCTTAATATATGTAAAATTAACCGTAAAACCATCAAATTGGGAGGGAGAGAGCATACCTTATCAAATCGGCCATCAACACAATGCGAATTGGAGAATGCTAACTTGGTAATTCGTCCGAGGAATATTTTGCCACATCACATGATATTAATTGGAGCGTTAAAACATCACTAAAAATGCATCGTTTTGCACAAAGAATTAGTAAAGTGGTATATTTGCACCATAATACAAATATTAGGGTTATGATTGCTAAAAAAAGTATTAAATGCTTATCTTCATCTAAATGTCACGTTAAGATTGTTTTTTCACCTTTTCCCGCAAACGATTAATCAATTAAACTACACTTAACTCCTGAAACAATTTAACATCACACAAATGATTAAAATTTTTATTTTTTTGAGTTTTGAGATTTATAAAAATATTTTAAATCCCTTAACATAAAAAGGGAGAGAGAAATGTTTTAAATTGCAATAAAGTGCTATTTATTTTATTGTATTGAAAAATGGAAAAAATAATACTATAGACTTAAAGAAGTTGGGAATAAAGGATATGAAATCATGAGTTGGAAAGCAGAAATAATCATAGTCGTTCCTCGTTGGTCACTTTTTTACTCTAGTGATACTAATATACTATTTGCAGATTACATTTCGTTTATTTATATATTTTTTACAATTGACCATGAGATCAAATTGGGGGTTGACTGCAACTTTAAATCAAAGAAAACGGGAAAATAAATAAAGACTACTTAGTTTTATTCATTGGTTTGAAACTCCAAATTTCTCCAAGCCTCCAATTTTCGTTTTGCTTTTGTCACGTAACCAAAAAGTTCCATATGAAAGGCATTTTCAAGTCAAAGAATCCGATAAAAGTACCCAAATTTCGCTATCACCAGATAAGGACAATTTAGTCATTTCATTCCACTCACATCTGCCTGCCATTAACTCCAGTCTGCATTTGTCCCCTTCCAAGTGGCGAATCCCAAACAGACCCCAGCGTCGGTGGCGCTCATTTTCACTAATAGTGCGCAGGGACATATTCGTCCTACAAATACACTGATAATAATGAATGATATTTTAGTTTAGGAATTTTAGTTAACATTCTACTATGTATCAAAATGAACTTCATTTATTATAAAGTTATTTCAAGAAATTACAATATTGATTGGAATAAGTATAAAAGACAATCTTCGATTGTAATATTTATACGAGTGTGATTTAATTGTGAATACTTGTTAAGTGTAATAATTTAATGGTTTCATTAAATTTAGGAAAAACCTTAATTGTTAGTACTTTGATACCCAGCAAGGTTTCCAATCTAATCTAAATTATATATTTTCCCCTAAAAATCTAAATTATATATTCAAAATTTGAAATACAACATGTATACAGGGAAATTGTTAAATTAGTCATCCAAATACTACTAAACAAAGGTCACAGTTGTATTCCTATGTCCGTTATATAGCAACAAATATTTAAATTAGTTTTAGTATCCTATAAGTTCGAAACAACGAATGATTTTTTTTATTTCCTATTTTTTGAAAACAACTTAGGATTGTTTTCATTTCTCGTTTGGGAAAAATAAATTGAGACTGCATCATAATTCATACAAACCTTTTTCCTTTTAGTCTTTAATTTTTTGAATGATTGGTGATGATTATAAACTAAAACCCCCATTAAACATAATTCCTATTTTAGCCGACACATTTTATTTATTTACGAATTATTTATTTGTACTACTTTTTTTATCTCTCTCTACTCTGAAGCTTCGAATCTCAGGAGAGTGCTTTTCGATGGTGACACCTACAATGGCGCCTCCTCTTCCTCCGCAATACCGTTTTCCGATAATGCTCGTTTAGGTTAATCAGCGCCGCAATCACGAACTAGCGCTTAACTGTAGCAACCATACATCTCGGCAATGGAGAGACAAGTGGCGCCCAGTTCTTCTCTGTTCTTCACTGAACTTGTGGTGATCGCAGCGGTGATTGTCAGTTTCTGTGCGGTGATCGACGCTACTACTGATCCTAATGATGGTGCGGATATTTAACATTTATTTATTTTTTTATTTATTACTGCTTGTTGAATATTTATTTCCTGTTTTTGTTTTTTGCTGCTATTACTGGCCTGATTTGATTGCTGAGCTACTACGAGTTGAAGAAGAAAATCAAATTCATGGAAAATGACAATTTTTTTTTTTAGATATTTGTGGTTTTTTTTTAGTATGCCGTCTGTATTCATGTGTGAAAGAGAATACTGAAATTCAATTAGATGATAATATTTCAACGTTTATACTTTGTGAGAGAGACAATAGAAAGGGAAAGTTACTTAACAGGAAACATTTTGGAAATTTTAATCATTAAGCTAATTTTAGAGCTTCAAATTGGTAAGGAATTGACAAATTGTGAAGAAAATATTATCATCCATTTGGTTTCCAAGGTGAAGCAAAGAATACATTGATTTGTTTTCTCTTGATAATATTACAGTTATAAGTATTATTTCATTTTGCCCCAATGTTAAATTGATATAAATTCGTTTTTCTACACAATTTCCTTTTGCACCTCGTTCATAGATTCGAACATGATGTAAGTCTTTAGCCAGGATTGGAAGAGAAATAAAGATTGCAAAAGAAAAAGAATCGATAATGTCGAGTTGTATTTACCTGCTATGTGTGCAGTTCAAGGGCTCCAAGTCTTGTACACTTCGCTAAATAGTCCTTCACAGCTAACAAGCTGGAAATCGAGTGGTGGTGATCCGTGTGGAGAGTCATGGAGCGGAGTCACTTGTCAAGGCTCTTCTGTTGTCTCT
>BMAC01000782.1:121989-140331 GCA_014905375.1 Phtheirospermum japonicum
GAGACTTGAGTAACAATAATATTCATGATACGATTCCATATCAGTTACCGCCGAACCTGACAAGCCTGTAATGTTTCGTTTTTATGACGATTCTTGATTTCTCATTGTAAGTGATCGGTTTTCTTATGTTTACTTTTTCTATCTCGGTGCAGAAACCTAGCTGGCAACAGTTTAACTGGGAATATTCCTTATTCTGTATCTAATATGGCGTCCCTTAGTTACCTGTAAGTGGCACTTTGCTTATATTATACTTAGGAAACTCGTTCAATTATCTGATCCTTTTTTCTAATGCCTAGACCTATTATTCATTAGGAACATCAGCCAAAACATGTTGTCTCAGTCAGTTGGAGATATGTTTGCCAATCATTCTGCATTAACGACTTTGTGAGTCACTGTGATGCTCTTTTTTCTTTTTTCTTTTTTTTATTTTTATTTTTTATTTTGTGCAATAATAATATAAGGCATTTCAGGGATATATCCTTCAACAATTTTACTGGGGATATCCCACCCTCCTTTGCATCGTTGACGAATCTTTCAACTCTGTGAGTATGGCAACTATTAATTACTTATTGAACCATTTATAATTTTCTTTATTTCTTTTTAATCTTTGCTGCCATTTGCCTTGCTATTGACTTCACATTCATATTTATTTGGCAGTCTGCTTCAGAATAATCAACTTACAGGCTCTCTCAATGTCCTCGTCGGTTTGCCTCTAACAAATCTGTAAGAACTTCCTGTGCATTTGTTTCTTTTAACTTAATGAAAAATGTGACGAGGTTAATAATGCTTTTCATCATCACATCGCTCATATATATGTTCTTACTCATACTGAAACTTCTGCAGAAACGTTGCAAACAACCATTTTAGCGGCTGGATACCACAAGAACTAATATCCCTTCCCAATTTTGTGTAAGTGATTACAGTGCATGCAATAAAATAAAAAATGAGTACTAAATGTACCCCTGTGGTTTGAAGTAATTACAAAGAAGCCCAACTAACTTCCAAAATTACATAAAATACCCAACAAACATTTCGAAATCCCCCTGCACATTTATGAAAATTTCAAATTTAGCCAATTAATTTTAACACTTTTTTTAATTAGGTCAAACCTCAAGGGTATTTTTTGTAATTATCCTAAAAATAGTTTCGTGCTTGTAAAATGGATAACTACAAAAAGTATCCCTGAAGTTTGAAATAATTACAAAAAAACCAACGAATCTTCAAAATTACAAAAAGTACCCTGAGATTTTATTGTCTTACATTTTACCCCCTTCACAAGCAACAAACATTTCAAAATTCCCATGTACATGTATTAAAAAAAATATTACAGTTAGCCACTTAATTTAACATCGAGTCAAACCTCAAGGGTACTTATTCTAATTATCCCTAATAATAGTTTCATACATATAATTCTCTTACATTAGTAAAATGTTTCACCTAAAACTTTTTCCATAAAACAGATATGGTGGAAATGCATTTGCCAACGGGCCCGCTCCCCCTCCCCCGCCTTACACTGCTCCTCCGCCCGGTCGATCGCGCAATAACGGAGCTCCTCCTCCTCGTGGTCGTAGTCCTGTCTCAAATGTCCCAAACAATTCTCGTGATGGGCATAAGAACGGGTTAGGAGCAGGCCCCATAGTGGGCATAGTTATCGGATCTGTGATCACAGTAATATTTTTGCTGCTCGTGCTCGTTTTTTGCCTTAGGAGGGGTAACAAGAAGGAAATCGCTGCACGGCCCTCAACGGGAAGTCTCCCTATTGGCAATAATGATAATGGTAAAACTTATTTCATGAAATAAAACGACAAGATCCAAGTTTATAGGTGGTGTGGACTTTAATTCATTCATCTTGCAATGTGCTTTTTGTTTTCTAGCGGATATGGAGATGCAAGAACAAAGGTCGAAGGCTACAGCTACTGTATCTGATTTAAAGCCCCCACCGGCCGAAAATGTGACGGTAGAGAGGTTACAAGGGAAAAATGGGTCTATGAAAAGAGTGACGTCCCCAATAACGGCTACTTCTTTTTCAGTTGCTGCTCTTCAAACAGGAACTAATAGCTTTAGCCAAGAGAATCTAGTTGGTGAAGGCTCTCTTGGTCGTGTTTATAGAGCTGAATTTCCCAATGGAAAGGTAAAAAAACAATTACAAAAAAACAATCTCTGTGGTATATACAACAAAAAAAAAACAAAAAAAAAAACAGGCAACTTTGAAAATTACAAAAACCACCATTGAGGTGTGATTCCACTTACATTTCGACCCAATTGTTAGTTGACTAACGGAATTTGCCGACGTCATCAAATATTTTACAGTTACACCCTCAGCTTTTCAAAATATTACAAATTGCCCAAAATTTTCATTCGGCTATTTGTAATATTTAGAAAAAATGAAAGATGGAAAGTTAAGGTTATTTGTAATATTTATATAAGTTAGGGATGTATTTGTAAAAATGTTTATCAGATATTATACAATTACACCCTCGCCATTGATGGTTTTTTAAATTTCAAAGTTAGTGGGATTTTTTGCAATTTCGCTAAACAATATCCTTACCTGTAAACTTGTTTATACTTTTATGCTCTGCTGGGATCAGATTATGGCGATCAAAAAAGTCGACAATGCAGCAGTGTCGCTGCAGGAGGAAGATAATTTCCTTGAAGCCATTTCAAATATGTCACGCCTGAGACACCCAAATATCGTTGCTCTGGTTGGATACTGTGCTGAGCATGGGCAACGTCTTCTGGTTCATGATTATATTGGAAACGGTAGCTTGCATGATATGCTTCACTTTGCTGATGAAAGGAGCAGGATGCTGACGTGGAACGCACGAGTTAGAGTGGCGCTTGGTACAGCTCGAGCTTTGGAGTACGTTTTGTGGAATGAGTTTTGAACACATAAACCCTCACATGAAATCTCATTTTCTAATCTATAACCTTTCTTCTTTTTTTCCTTTGCTTAGGTACTTGCATGAAGTGTGTTTGCCGTCTGTTGTACATAGAAACTTAAAATCGGCGAACATTTTACTAGATGACGAACTCAACCCTCATCTTTCGGACTGTGGATTGGCTGCTCTGACACCAAACACAGAACGACAGGTAAATCAAAGGGGGGTAAATTCCCATACATAAGCTTAAGGGTAATTACAGTTACTACCCATGAATTTAGCCTAATTACAAATAAACCCCAAAGTGTTTTTCAAAATTATGAATGCCCCATTGACATATCAAAAAAAAAATTGAAAGGGGTATTTCGTAATACCGCTAGGGGCTATATGTAATTTTAAAAGATACCAATTTTATTATTATTATTATTTTTTTTTTGTTTTCGTAATTAGGCCAACCAGCAAGAGAGGTTTTTGTACTTTTCCCTCTTTAGCTACTGGAGAGGGAAAAAAAGGCCTTTAGAGTTATAACATTGAAGTTTTCCTGGTAAAATGTTGACAGGTTTCATCGACCCAGATGATAGGCTCATTCGGTTACAGTGCGCCCGAATTTGCCTTGTCTGGAATATACACTGTAAAAAGCGATGTATACAGCTTTGGTGTCGTTATGCTTGAGCTTCTGACCGGACGAAAGCCTCTTGATAGGTATAGATTTAGTTTCACATTGGTCCGAAAATAGGGAATAGCTGTTATATATTTACATCAAATGTTTTTCCTTCCCATATCAGTTCAAGAGTGAGATCAGAACAGTCACTTGTGAGATGGGCCACTCCTCAACTCCATGATATTGACGCTCTAGCCAAGATGGTGGACCCTACCTTAAACGGCATGTATCCCGCAAAATCATTGAGCCGATTTGCTGACATTATCGCCCTCTGTGTCCAGGTATTTTTTATTGTTATTATTTTCTTTTTACCTTTTTTTTTAATTATCCTTTTTCTTTAATAATTATTTTACGATGCAGCCTGAACCCGAATTTCGACCCCCCATGTCCGAAGTAGTGCAAGCGCTGGTTCGATTGATGCAAAGAGCAAGTATTGTGAAAAGACGATCGAGCGAGGACTCAGGTTTTGCATTCAAGACTCCAGATCATGAAGCAAGTGACATGTTATGACATACTTATTAAGATGTGGTCATAAAAACCTTTGCAAATTTTTTGGTTACAATTGTGCGAAGGTCGAGAATTTTTTTTAACTTGATAAATAACAAAGGCTGAAATGCAAAGAAATGTAAGTATATTGCGTACAGTGCATGAGAGACTCACTTCTTTATAGTATGGCAATTGTTTTATTTGTTTTCCATTAGCGAACAGTTTTGCATTAAAGAAAAAATAAAATTTAAAACCAGTTGTCATTCCTTTATATGCCGCCAATTATTGTTGTTTCCTCGGGTTGAAATACCTTATAAACATTGTTCAATCCATAAAATTATGGTATAAATTATATTTTTTTTTAAGTAAAAAAATTTAAGGTCGACTCAATTAATATAAATAACTATTAATTAGCACTAGTTTAGTCACACTTCGATCAAAATCTGTTTAAGCTTGATTAATCACTACTAATCAAATCGAGCGGAAGCATATTCTTTTAAGCACAATAAAACTCATACAAGTTAATAAAACAATCACACAGTGCAGTCTGTAGAGGTGTTTCTGCATCTAAAGTCACTAGAATATAATACTATGAGTAGAGCAAGTCAAATCACAGAAATCTGGAAAATCATTCTCATAGCAATTAGACCAATGGAACCAGAAGCTTTCAGAGTTGGTATATAAGATTAGATAACAGATCAAGAGAAAGTGTGTTCCTAAGGAAAGCTAAATAAATGACTAATTCATCTCTTCACCAAACATGGCCTTACAAAGTCCCCTACACATCCGATTTACTAAAAGACAGTAATTACAAACAAGCCACGTTGTCTAAGCAGAGCACCACCCGGGTTTACTTCTTCTGGCGCTTGGGCTCTACCTGCAAAGAAACGAAAAAGACAAAGAATGAGCAACGAAAGCATATTATTACACAGGGGAAGCCGTCCGTATGATATAAATTGAACAAAACAATGATGATAAAAACAACAAAAAAGTAAATTGACGAGGCAACAAACTTAATTACCTTGCCATTTGCGAATGGGGTTTTATGAGTCTTCTTTACGTCCTCGTCAGGTTCATGCTCGAAGCAAACAAAGCGATCCAAGTGTTTAGCCTCTTCTATGGTCAAATCTACACAATTAGGATGATACCTACAAAAAACCCACACACATTCCATAAAAGGCAACAATCGCAACATTATCTAAAAAAAGGCACCTCTCAGGGCCTATAAAAAGCACAATAGTTATGGCAATCCACAACAATTTATATAGGCATTTGGAGCACAATAGAACAATGTGTTTCATGAAAAAAAAAAATCCATATTATGCCCTTGTACAAAAACAAGACTTCTATAGGGAATTCAGAATCAAGTAGACAACTGTCTACTCAAGAGTTGAAAATCGCTGAATACCCAAACAAGCAGAAAAAACATTGTTTTAGCATGATTTGAAGAGGAATAAATTTGCCAACAAAGTTATATCAGCTTACAGACTTACAGTTGATTCAGCAGGCAAAAAAGAAAAAGAAAAAAAAAACAGAAGATTAAATTTTCATTTTCTATTTCCATTATGTCCATGACTTTTAGGTTCATCTTTCACATTCAGAGTGCACAAACACGCACACACACACAAAAAAAAACTTAGTCATGAAGTGATTTACATACCAATCTTTGCATTCTTCACACTGTATCATAAGATCATCTGGATTATATGGCATCTCACATTTGCAGTACCTTTCATCAACAAGTTATCACAAATAACACCATTTTAGTATCTCTTGAACACAAAGTCGCAAAAATTACATTCTCATAATAAAAATTATAATTATCAAATCACTCACACTGCCACACGATCCGGCAGGAAAGCTCCAGAGGCAGGTTTATACTCAAAACGACAATAGTAATCCTCGGGACCCACATTCTCCAACCTAGTATAATCCTTGAAAGCGTGAACGACGCATTTGCCCTCGATTGTGTGTGCACTCTGCATATCGTAGTGATCCGACAAGAACAATTCCTTAGCCCCATGAAACTGTCTACGTCCTCCAACCGCCTCCTCTGGCCTGTAATACCATCTCACACGGACTTTCGCGTTGTTTCGGTTATCAGACTCGATTTTCTCAATACGTGCCACATAAGGAGCTGAATTATGTTCTGATGGACGCATCAATACACAGTCTCCAACTTCAAATCCACACAAATTCAATCAATTCATGCCCATTTAATAATTTTTATTAATAAAAAATTTAACAGGAAATTTCGGTTCATGCCCCAAGAGAACATATCAATCGATATAAGACAGGGTTTTATAACAAGCAGAGTTGCTCAATCATTTTTCTACAATTAAACCAACATTTTATTTACAAAAAATAAAATAAATAAATAAATAAATACATCAACATGCATGCACACAACGAGCTTGAGCTTCCCAGTGAATCAGCATTGCAACCAGAAATAAACAACCATTTCACAACTTCATAATCACTTAATTGAATAACAATTTAATTTGGACAGTATAAAAGTTTGTACCTTTAACAACTTTGGTGGTACCCCTGATGGTGTAAGAATCAGCGTCTCTTTTACCAGGACCAGGTCTTGTTTTCGCCATGGACAGTCAAACTGAATCTCCTTGCTCTCACTGGTTTTCCAGAATGTGCTCGAGAAACGGCGGCGAAATTATTTTTTCTGGAAAAATCGATTCAAAGCAACATTCTGCGACGGGTGAAATGAGATTACGGATACATCGGTATAAAGAAATGGATACTTAAAGGAATAAGATGTATTCGGAATTTAATGTGCGTTTGAAGATGCAGAGTATGGATCTAGGAACCCTAGATTTTGGGGGGAGATTTTTGCGATGTAACAAACCCTAGAGCTGCTCCGTTTTTACTCATTTGGATTTTGGAGTAGGCTGGCTGATGGGTATTTATGGAGAAATTAGCAGCGTGTTTATGAATGTGAAAATCAGAATTTTTATGCGTTAATTATGGATATGCTAATTAATCCTGGATTTAATTACGAGTTTGACATGTTTTACACTTGTCTGTTTGCTACCGTTCCGTTATGCTACAGCTACAGGCCTAATGTATTTGGTTCAGGTGGAGGGATGGGTATTTGTTTCTATTTATACAGTGCCATTTTAATAATTAAGATTCCATTATTAAATCCCCATATAACTAAATATTCACCCCTGTTCAATTTCTATTCCACATTTTATGACTCTGCACAGGCTTTTCTAGTGCGATTAATTTGGATGTCGTAATATACAACTTGAGGTGTCCAAAGATTCGATTCAATTCGATTCCACATTTTTACGAGATCGAAGAGTGGAAGTAAACAACTACTCTCTACGTCTATTTTTATCTATTCTATTTATAAAATATAAAATCTTCTCACTATATCGGTTATATTTATATTTTCAAAGAAATTTAATATTATTTTTTATTTTAACAAAAAAATTAAATGTTATTTATAATTTTATTCTTCTTTTTATTATATCACATTTTTAATCTTTTAAATAAGATAATATTATGATCATTTAATACTAATCGGTGCGAAACCCGCGAATACATAAAAATATAAAATTTATAAAAGAAAAATAAAAAATTATTAAATTGAGAAAGTAAATATAAAAATTTATGGGTTTGATTCCACTCCTAATTAGGAACATTTCAAACGAAAGCAAATTTCAAAGAATAAAAATTCTTGTTCATAGAAGCAACTAAAATCCAAAGAAAAATAAAAGAAATTAATTTATTATTGATATTACACATACCATTGCCGAGAACTCCTATGTTCACAACCCAAGAACTTGATGAAAATCAAAAGGGAAAAGAAAAAAGCTAACAACAATATATATGATCGAATTTAAACCCAAAAATCCAAACAATATATAACCAAAAAGCATACACTTGTAACTATAAATTACCCAATGAACCTTTGAAATTGTGAAGCAGATAAAAGAAGCAAAAACATCGTCATTGCTCAGCCGCATCCATCGCAATATATTGATCCACATAAGTATAGATTATCAAATTTGAGATTATTCCTAAATATCTCTATCACTTAAACACCTCACAAGTTTTTTATTTTTTATTTTCTTTTTTGAAAATTTGATAACATTCAAATAAGTGATAATTTAATAATTTCGAGTAGTCTATTTCAAGTTTGAGTTAAATATGATGAAGGAGGTGAGTTTCCAGCTAGAGAATTTTTCACAACGAATTCTTTTACAAAATCGAATGGTTAATTAAGAAGAAGAGAAGCGAGAAAAAAAATCATCAAACGGTTACAGCTATTAATTTTTTCATATGAATAAATGAAGAAAGAATGCAAAAAATATATTTATTCATAAGAGATATTTTTGTAATAAGTACTCACAGTATGCCCACGATCAACATGTGTTTCGGTCATTTTCAACTATTCAACATCTGTATTTATAATGATGTTTTATAAGTTTAAATGACAATCATGGAGTAAAAGTATGCACAACGCCCAAAAACATGATAATTTCAATCATTTTCTATACTTGAACAAAAAACTGAAGATGTGAAATTATGTATATTAAAACTCTGGTGTTGGTCCTGAAAGGATAAGGTAAATTTGTAAATTCCTTCAATGTCAAGACTTTAGAGATGGGTTCTAATCAACGAATTAACTTCACAAAAATTCTCTCAAAAGACTGTGCAAAACAATAAAAAATAAAAATCAAAACTCTAGTGTTGATCTTGAAAGGATACGATAAATTTGTAAATTCCTTTAAAGTCAAAGACTTCAAAGATGAGTTCTTATCAACCGAATTAACTTCATAAAAACTCTCTCAAAAGATTGTTGGTCTTACTTAGCACATTCAGGATGAAATGGCTGTAAAACAATAGGAATGTACAATTTAATAGAACAAAAATCAAAATTTCTGAATAAAATATATTGATGCTATCTTCCATAATTCAGCCAAGTTTAAAGTTTCACTTCATATTGTCAATTACTGATAGATGAGACTTGATAGGACAATTAGAAAAACCACCGATAATCTTCCAACAAACAAAGTTATTTTCCCAAAAAAAAAATCCGTACTTTGCCAAAACATGTGTAACTCAAAAATTTAAACAAAAATTTAATATCGATACTTATTCTTTTTTTTAAGTTCATGAAAATAGATCAAAAAATATTTTTTGGAAACAGTAAAATGGAAAGAATAAGAGCAAACAACAGTGATGTGTGTATATATATGAAGATCCAATATAAGAAATGAAGAAATCAGAAATAAATATCCCAAAACAGAAGGTATAATCGAGTGGGTGTGAAACTTTCGTAAAAATAAATCCAACAAAATATAAACATAAGAACAGGAAGAAACAAAAATTGTAATAGATTACAAACCGCTTACCATGAATAATAACTTTGGAAAAAGTCGGAACAACCATAGATATTGTAAAATTTGTAGGTCTATGGTTTTGAAAATAAGTATCAGTTTGTGATGTTGTTTTCAATGTTAACCAACATTGAAACTAACATCAACCAGAGTTTAACTAAAAATATGCAGCGGAAATATAAACGAAAAACACAGCAATTTAAAATCCGTTCACAAGTAAAAATACTTGTAAACTTGGGTGTACAAACCCGAAAACTATATTACTTATCTTTGTTCAAGATCAATACAAAAATATAAAGTAATATATGAAAGCTAAATATCAAAAACTATGATACTAAAATACTTGTCGCCTTGAAGGATGATCTTCTCCGTTGGTTACACAACTTCGAAGACTCTCTTGATTACGAACAATGGCTCCAAGTATGAATACTTGCTTGTGTTATTCTCCTTGATGCTTTGCGTCGCTCGTTCCTTACTTTTCCGTGCGTCTTGTTGTTGCGTCCTTCTCAAAAAGTCGTGTATGTAAGTGTATCAAAGGTTCCACTTCTCTTGGCTTTGTCTTGTCTTAAATAGACAAGATTGCTAGAGTCCTAAACTTGGTAGACAAGTTAAACAAGTCCTAAACACAATCTAGAAACTAAATAAAATCTTAGACATAATCTAGGAAATAAATCTAGAGTCCTAATTCTAGTTCGCTAATATATTTTGGGCCCAAGAAAGGCAAACAACTAAATAAGGAATTATTCCCAAGAATAAAATCCTCAACAATCTCCCCTTTTTGCCTTTCTGAACAAAATACCCAAGACGCATGAAAATAATCAAAAGACTAAAAACTCCACCTGAATTAGAAACTCCCCTTACATTAGAACTTCCCCCTAGATGAAGTAACCATTGTTTATAACAAACAAAAACGAACCACATTCACAGCAGCGTCTTCTACATTCTTCTCCCGCTTTTTGTTCTGAAAGCAAAAGGACCTCAACAAACGAGTCCCGAAGCGCCTGGTGTTATGCAACCTGGTTATCAAACAAAGTAATCTGGGCTCAGACAAACGGAGCAGAAAAATGAACCATGTTGGTACTAATGTTGGGAATACCAGAATCAACACCGGACATGACACCAGCTCAAAGAGGTGCCTCGGTGCCTAAAGAAGGTAATCGGAGTCTGCTTCACGAAAACAGCAACGGGGATTTGGCGCACAGCAAACATGCCTCCATTTTGAAATCCCAAGAACATCTCTTCAGCTTCACTCGTCAAGAACCTCGTGGAGATTGGTTCCATGTCTTCAATCTCGACGGCTTGAGACGGAGCCTCATCAGAGATAGCAGAGTGGCCGGAGGCAATTGTTGACATCGGTGCACTGACAGATGGAACATTGCCAGAATCAGAGCTTGGAGAGGAGGCAGGATTGTTGGCAGGGGATGTTGGTTTCAGTGGCACAACACCAGAACCAACATGGGCTGCACGACAGCTTTAGACTTCTTCTTTTCTCTCTTTGGGTGGAATTTTCTTATTTTCTAGACGCATAGCCTGTTTCCGGAGCTTTGCTGGGTGATGGTAAATTCGACATTCTGCAAGAGAATTGAAAACAACCACAAACACAAAATCGAGTGCCGTAGGCGGTAAAATGGAGAGAAAGGAACAGTAAAAAAAAACCTTAACTTGTCAATTTGGGTAAAGATGACCGAAGTAGGGAAGGAAACGGGTAAATAAAGAATAAACTGAATAAATAACCCCCCACTACTAATTTTAAAACCCAAGATTTTCTTTCTCAAAACAAGACACACGATCTCTATGCTTAAATAGCCCACTATCTCTTAATTGGAGAATAAAAATCACAAATCCCAACTAAAAATTAAAACCGAGATAGAGTTAGATTTTTATAAACCATCACCATAGTTGAACAAAGCCTTTGCAAAGAAGATTTTCACTCACCAAATCAATATATTTATTACATGTCCAACCGTCCGATTACAACTCCACTGAAACACACGGTTAGCAAGATTCAAAATAAGATTAAGAGAATTCAAGATAGACACGAACATAAATAACAGAACGCACAGCAAGATGGCATCTTCACAAAGTATGAATGTCCTATGGGATGCCTAAAATTCATGACCTAAAAAGGTTATAGAAAAATACATTATGATTTCAGTGACTTGATCTGATTTTGCTTTTTATTACTGATGACATTATAATCAACATTGCCCTAGGTGAAGTCAATGGAAACTTACCCCTTAACTCAAGTTAATGACTACGTCAAAATCACTCAAGAATGTGAAATTTAAAGATTGGATCAATTTATATCCAGATTTTTTTCATCTTTTTAGGTATTTGAAGATAAATAGCTTATCTTCAGCAATTGTTGTTAACACCTCTTGTTTTTGGACCTGGGAGAAAACTAATTTCTGCGGGCAAGCTCCACAATCACTTAAAGATGTTAGTCTTTTTGTCATCACTTTTATTACAACACAAGACCTTATCTCACTTTCAACCAGACTCAATGCATTTGGATTATGTATGAAAAGAAAAATAAAAATGCATGCAAAAATATACAAATGTTGTGACTGATGTTGATATGGTGTGTCACAACATCAAAACCAACATTGGATTAGACAATGCACATACCGAGATCTCTTCTCAAATGAGAGAAGGTCTCTAAGTCTAATGCCTTCGTGAAGATGTCAGCAAGCTGATTGTCTGTTCTTATATGCCCAAGGTTAACTATATTCCTCTTAACCAAGTCTCGAATATAGTGGTACCTTAAGTCAATGTGTTTGATTCGAGAAACTTGGACCATATTTTTTGAGATATCAATGGCACTGGAGTTATCACAGAGCACAGTCAATGTTCTTCTATGTAGACCGTAGTCCTCTATCATTTGGTTCATCCACAATAACTGTGTACAAGCACTTCCAGCTGCAATATACTCGGCGTTAGCTGTAGAAAGAGAAATGCAATTCTGTTTTTTGCTATACCAAGATATAAGATTRTTAMCATATTRGGACTCAGAAWGAAAAATACCATCAWCCAGRTHTTTAATTTMCAAKCKAAGAAAGTAAGAGAGATTACCTTCCATGCTCATCTCGAATGTATCAGACATTTTCGTAATAAACTCACTTACCATCGATTCAATACGAGTGACTGGAGAAAACGTCTTATCTGAATCTGAGTATGATTTTGGATCAGCTTGAGTCGATGTTGGGCTTGATGTTGAGTTCCCAGAATCGTCATCGAAAACAGTATCACCAATTTTTCCAATTTCAACACCTGCATCTTTGATTTGGTAGCAATTGTCCAATGTTCTCTGACCAGTAAGAATACATGTATTGACCTCGTGAGTGAACTTGACATTAAAACCACCATCGCACAGTTGGCTGATGCTTATCAAGTTCGCAGTTAAGCCTTCAACAAGTAACATGTTCTCGAGCTTCGCAATACCAGGTACGCGAAGAGTTCCTTGGCCAATGATTTGGCCATTTGCACCTCCACCATACTTCACCTTTCCTCCATGAAATTTGACAATATTCGAGAGGAGATCTTCCGAGCCGGTCATGTGCTTAGAGCATCCACCATCAAAATACCAGGCTCCAGGGATGTGAGACTTCAGAGAGGAATAGATCATGTTGCATTTGATCTCGTTCTTTTTGACCCAGACCTGCTTGACTCTGGTGTTGGTATTGGTGTTGGGAACACAGAAACCATCATGGAAACCAAACGGAACTCAGCAGATAGTTTTGAACTTTTAAATTGATTTTGTTTCCCAATAAGCTTACAGCAGTATGGTCAAATGTGCCCAGGTTCACCACAGTGATGGCACACATATTGTCTTCTTCTCCTTTTGCGGCGTTTGGTCGACTTCATCTTTTGATTTGCATCTGGCTTTTGAATAGGTGTGTATCCAATCCCGTATTTTGATCAATCCGGGATACTCAATTCCAGAATTTCATCCAGCTTGGCCTTGGCCTTGCCCTTATTGAGGTTTGTGAGGGTTTCTTGGACCTAATTCAGTTCGGTCTTTACTCGTTCTAGCTCATCATCCTTTTTGGTGAGGGATGACTCCAATCGGACAATTATATTAAGTTGATCATCCTTTTCCTTAGTCAATTTGTCCACCTCGATTCTAAGATCCTTGACTTTGAGTACTTGTTTTCCCCAACTAGCATATAATTGTTCATACTCAATACTCAACTTCTCGTACTCGTCAAGAGATTCATCAACCTCATCGTCATCTTCAATGTACTCTGTAGCAATCAAGCTCTTCTTTCTCAGAGTATCCATAGCGTCCTACAAATAAGGATCGATATACTTAAAGTTAAGTAACCCCTCTGATACCAATTGTAAGATTTGTAGGTCTATGGTTTTGAAAATAAGTATCAGTTTGTGATGTTATTTTCAATGTTAACCAACACTGAAACCAACATCAACCAGAGTTTAACTAAAACTATGCAGCGGAAATATAAACGAAAAACACAGCAATTTAAAATCCGTTCACAAGTAAAAATACTTGTGAACTTGGGTGTAAAAACTCGAAAACTATATTATTTATCTTTGTTCAAGATCAATACAAAAATATAAAGTAATATATGAAAACTATGGTATCAAAAACTATGATACTAAAATACTTGTCCCCTTGAAGGATGATCTTCTCCGTTGGTTACGCAACTTCGAAGACTCTCTTGATTACGAACAATGGCTCCAAGTATGAATACTTGCTTGTGTTATTCTCCTTGATGCTTTGCGTCTCTCGTTCCTTGCTTTTCCATGCGTCTCTTGTTGCTGCGTCCTTCTCAAAAAGTCGTGTATGTAAGTGTATCGAAGGTTCCACTTCTCTTGGCTTTGTCTTGTCTTAAATAGATAAGATTCCTAGAGTCCTAAACTTGGTAGACAAGTTAAACAAGTCCTAAACACAATTTATGAAACTAAATAAAATCTTAGACATAACCTAGGAAATAAATCTAGAGTCATAATTCTAGTTCGCTAATATATTTTGGGTCCAAGAAAGGCAAACAACTAAATAAGGAATTATTCCCAAGAATAAAATCCTCAACAGATATGTTTTAGAACGACTGAAACCTATCAACTCAAAAATGTTAAACGTTCAATGCATCAACTCGAGATGGGCCCGAGTCAACCATCACCCCAATTGGAGCCCCGCCATTCTATTGCTGCGGCCCTAAATCCGCCGCCTCCAAAAGAGGGCAAAAGATACCAGTAGGTTTCTGAGTTTATCGGTTGAGTTGCTGCAACAAACTACAATGACAACGATTATAAATAACAACTTTGTTTTAAAAACCCAAATAAAATAAAACAACAATTCTGTTTCAAAAAAAAAAAAAAAAAAAAAACACCCCCAAAAACACAAATGTTGGAATCATCATAGTTGCAGAAACAACAATAAAAAAACACAATATCATCATAGATACAGAAAAACAAATAGAATTACAAATCCAGAAAAAAAAAAAAAAACTCAAATATCATCACAGATGTGAAAAAACAAAATCATCACAAATATCATCATAGATGCGAAATCACAAAAAAAAAAAAAAAAAAAAAAAAAAAAAAAAAAAAAAAAAAAACACCTCAAATATAATCCACAGAACTGAAAGGAAATAGATTCGAAAACAATCCAGAAATAACTAGAATTGACCAATTTGGATAAATAGAAACAGATCCAGAAATAAATCTGAAAAAAAAAATGTTCAATATAATCTGTAAACACGACTTTGAAAAATTTGGAAATCATAGCTAAACTTAGTAAAACCTATACAGTGTTTGAATTTTTCGGATGAAATCTCATTCAAATTAAAAGATGAAAAACTGAATATTTAAAGGTTGAAGGCTGAATGCAGAAAAAAAAAAAAGAAGAAGAAAGAAGAACGGATAATTGAGTCGGGTGGGTATATCCCAAACCCTAGTTTTTGTAGTAATAACTCAAATAGGTAAAAAAAAAAAAAAAATACTTATTTATACCTCCTTCAAAAAACACCATTGTCTAAATATAGATTCCCAATAAACCACAACACGACACTTCAGCAAAGGAGATACCACAAGCTGACAAATAGACCTCGAAATGCTCTCTATGCGACACATCACCACTAATAGTTAACACTAATTAATAACAACTGTGGTGGATCATCATTATTCATTTTCGTGAAATATTCTATCACAACCTCTGTTCTAAAAATCGGCCTAGGCTCCCGCCTAGGCGCTAGGCGCCAGGCGCCACCAATCCGCCTACGATTTTCAAAAATCGGCAAAAAAAATCGTCGGGCGCCTCAGGCACCAGGCTAGTTTTTTTTTTTTTTTAAATTATGTCCTGAAATGACGTCATTTTTGGGCCTATTTTTTAATTATTTTGATTTTGTATTATATGTTATGGTATTTTTATTTAACTAATGAACTTATGGATCTATGTTGTTTTGAACTTTGAATCGAATAATAGTTTTAAACTTATGAATTGTAACTTGTGATTATTGTGTAGCAGGTAGTATGTTAAACTATTAAATGGTTGGATATAAAGTTATAAATCAGGGTATTTATTCTCAAATTCTAGGCCCCGCTTAGACCCCGCCTAGGCGTCCTAGGCGCTGGCCTGACGCCTAGCAGCCGCCTAACGATTCTTAGAACACTGATCACAACAGATTGAATGAAACGGATGAAGCAATTTCTTAGAACTGGTGACCACCTCTATACACAACTTATTGTGTCAAGCATGAAAGTTTTCTCGATACTCAATGATGTGAAAATTAATTTTTTTGTTCAATTTTCAAAAAAAGACTATGATATTGTCCTGTATCAGAACACCTACAATAAATTGACAAAATTATTAAAAATATATATATACAATTATCCAAATCGAGCCAAAATACTGACATGGAATGATCAATATATACTTATCATTTTTTTTAAAATTTAAATGTTAAAAGATAACAAAATTATAATTTATTATTTTACCCCTCTAAAAAAAAGGAGATTCAATTTGATCTTTGGGTCAATTTAAAAATATATTAAAGTTAATTAAAAATTTTAATATCACAACAAATTATTCCATTCTCCTCTTTCGCAACAAACTTCAGCCTCTCCATTCTAAATCTCATCAGTCTTGTTCGTGTTCATGACAAAATTCAACCTCAACAAACGAATTAAAAAACCCTAACGCCACCCACCACCTTCAACCAAATCAAGAAAAAAAAAAAAAAAGCTCTAAAAAATGCATCTAGAAAAAAAAAAGGAAGAGGAAGAGCACTTGCTTCGTTCGGATTTCCACACTTAACATTCACCGCACTATTTTCCGGTGAATGGGTTTTTAGACGGTTTTGTGTTGAACAATATCCTGGTGAGTGTAGTTGCTCCATTTGCACAAAAAAAAAATAATAAAAAATTAAAAAAATGCCACTAATATAAAATTTATTAAAAAATCAGTAGAATATTTTATATTGTTATTATATATATGCAAATTGCTTATACTACATACTATCAATTTAATGTTCATTCAGTTTTGAATATATAGTCCAATTTGACTTTCACAAATTAAGAAAAAATATTGAAAACTACAAATATACAAGTTTTTCTTAATTTGTCTTTATTTGATGAATGGTGTTACTTACAAATTACATATTAAACACAATTATGAAAGTAAAACAATGGAATAAATACTATTAATAAAAAGTGTTTTATATATTTGTAATAGAGGTTTGTGAACTTATAAAGTCTTTGCTCTTGAATTAAAAGAGTGGTAATGCTTACAATAAAATTATGAAATACTCGAGGCATCATAATATAATGCCACAAAAATGATATGGCAGTGTGATATAGAGGTGCACAAATGGTTCTGGTTAACCGGGGAACGCCGATTTTGATTCGTGATCAATAGTTCATTTAACCATTGATCACGGTTCACGTTTAGAACTGAAACCGTGAACAGTTTTCATTCGGTTAAGGAAAAACCTTGGAATTCTAAAAAAAAGTCAATAGTAAAAAATTGTGAACCGGCAGTTTGAAACCGCCGGTTAAAACCAGCGGAAAATGAATCTTTAAAATCAATACTGCGATCATAGAGCCGTTGGTGGATCAATGGCTACAAAATACGACCATAGGGTCTGAGCCGTTGGTTTTAAACAGAAATCGTAGGTTAAACCGAAAATCGGCGATTCCAAAAACTACTTTTTTTTTTTTAATTTCATATGTGTGTACATATATATATATATACACACACACACACACACACACACACACACACACATATTTACACCTATAAATACCACCCTCTCAATACCATTTCTCACACCAATCCATCTCTAACCTTCTTCTTTTTTTTATATTTCCAAGTTTTAAGTTTACAAATTACGATTTAAGTTGTAAAATATATATATATATATATATATTATACCACACACACACACACACATATTTACACCTATAAATACCACCCTCTCAATACCATTTCTCACACCAATTCATCTCTAACCTTCTTCTTTTTTTATATTTCCAAGTTTTAAGTTTACAAATTACGATTTAAGTTGTAAAATACGATCAAATATTATTTCTAAAATTCTATAATCTATCAATTCCCTCTAGTTTATATAATATTTTTTCTTAATATTATTATGGCAAGCTCTTATCATCCAACTAGGGGAATGAGTGGTCTTAGAGGTGAGCCTCCTCTATGAGATCGAGGTTGATTGATCGGACATTTAGTTTTCAATGATTATGTTTTGGAAGATCTAATGCCGCAAGAAGTTGAGAAATTATACAACTTCGTGTACTTTGGTGTTGATGCAAGTTTACCCTCAAATAATTTTTAACCTGGATGACCCAACAATCCTGATGATAAGGCTGATGAAAAGAAAATAGAGGCGGTACTATGCTGCCACCACCACGACAAAACCTGACTCTTAGGCCACTCAAATCCACCATCTTCACTCGTTATTTTACAAAATCAAAGATG
>BMAC01000782.1:140356-197652 GCA_014905375.1 Phtheirospermum japonicum
GGTAATGCTTACAATAAAATTATGAAATACTCGAGGCATCATAATATAATGCCACAAAAATGATATGGCAGTGTGATATAGAGGTGCACAAATGGTTCTGGTTAACCGGGGAACGCCGATTTTGATTCGTGATCAATAGTTCATTTAACCATTGATCACGGTTCACGTTTAGAACTGAAACCGTGAACAGTTTTCATTCGGTTAAGGAAAAACCTTGGAATTCTAAAAAAAAGTCAATAGTAAAAAATTGTGAACCGGCAGTTTGAAACCGCCGGTTAAACCAGCGGAAAATGAATCTTTAAAATCAATACTGCGATCATAGAGCCGTTGGTGATCAATGGCTACAAAATACGGACCATAGGGTCTGAGCCGTTGGTTTAAACAGAAATCGTAGGTTAAACCGAAAATCGGCGATTCCAAAAACTACTTTTTTTTTTTTAATTTCATATGTGTGTACATATATATATATATACACACACACACACACACACACACACCACACACATATTTACACCTATAAATACCACCCTCTCAATACCATTTCTCACACCAATCCATCTCTAACCTTCTTCTTTTTTTTATATTTCCAAGTTTTAAGTTTACAAATTACGATTTAAGTTGTAAAATATATATATATATATATATATATACACACACACACACACACATATTTACACCTATAAATACCACCCTCTCAATACCATTTCTCACACCAATTCATCTCTAACCTTCTTCTTTTTTTATATTTCCAAGTTTTAAGTTTACAAATTACGATTTAAGTTGTAAAATACGATCAAATATTATTTCTAAAATTCTATAATCTATCAATTCCCTCTAGTTTATATAATATTTTTTCTTAATATTATTATGGCAAGCTCTTATCATCCAACTAGGGGAATGAGTGGTCTTAGAGGTGAGCCTCCTCTATGAGATCGAGGTTGATTGATCGGACATTTAGTTTTCAATGATTATGTTTTGGAAGATCTAATGCCGCAAGAAGTTGAGAAATTATACAACTTCGTGTACTTTGGTGTTGATGCAAGTTTACCCTCAAATAATTTTTAACCTGGATGACCCAACAATCCTGATGATAAGGCTGATGAAAAGAAAATAGAGGCGGTACTATGCTGCCACCACCACGACAAAACCTGACTCTTAGGCCACTCAAATCCACCATCTTCACTCGTTATTTTACAAAATCAAAGATCGATGGTGAAACTCGTGCCAAATATAATTATTGTAAAAAAAGCACTACACCTTCTTTGGTACTAATAAGGACAATGGGACAATGAGAACACATAAAAAGGCTTGGAGAGCTCCTAAGCACAACTAAACTTCACATCTTCATCTACGTCGAGAGTCAAGGCACAAATTCTTTATTTCAATATACCGAAGTAAAATATAGAAGAATTTTTTCAAATTTTTGTCTTTTATGGGTCTTACTTTTAACTATTATGAAAATGATTATTATTAAGATTTTACTAGTCTTGCTTTTAATCCACCGAACACCAAGATTTCACTTAATAAGGTTACTCGTAATCTTAAAAGGGTTGTTGGTAAATAAAAACATAATTTGTGTTCAGATTGTACTAATTTGACACATAGAGTCTTGATACGTTTGAATATTAGGACGGATCATATTTATCAAAATAATTATATGGGAATTACATGTCATTGGTTTGATAATTCTTGGTCTTTGCAAAAACCTTTGATTTCTTTTAGAGAGTTTAACAGTGAGCGTATTGTGATCGATATTTCGTACAAAATTCATACTATTTGATCTTAGTATTGTTTAGTTAACAATGCTAATACGTCCAGTTTAAACTCTCTCGAAGCATTCTGTCAACCTTCTATTTGTGGAAAATTATTTTTTATTAGATGCATTTGTCATATTTTAAATTTATGTGTTCAAGATGGTAGTAGTAGCAGTAGTAGAAGCAGCAGCAGCATTAGTAGCAGTAGCGGAGTAGCAGTAGTAGCAGTAGAAATAGTAGTAGTAGTAGTAGTAGTAGTAGTAGTAGTAGTAGTAGTAGTAGTAGTAGTAGTAGTAGTAGTAGTAGTAGTAGTAGTAGTAGTAGTAGTTGTTGTTGTTGTAGTAGTGGTGGTGGTGGTGGCGGCGGAAGTTAATAAGCACGATTTTCATTCACATTTTGGGACTTATTTAGCTAGGTTCAATTCTTGTTTGTGCATATGTAACTTTTCTTTACTTCATTCACATTATTTGGACGTAATTACGTGTTGGTATATTTTTGTTGTTTTTGAATGAATTTGGAGCTTATTTGAGCTCAAAGACATTAATATTGGAGTTTTGGGCTAGAGTTAAGGAAGAAAGAGCCTATTGGACCAAGCCTAGAAAAAGCCACTGGATCACCGAAGCCCACGCACCAGCTATTGACCTCACTATCGGTCAATATATTGGTCGTCATTGAAGGCAGTTCTGAAGAACATCACTATTGACTGAGCTAGCATTTAATAGCTCGATCGATAACAATTCAAAACTATACAAAATGGTTAATTATCAAAGTAAACGGTTGGGACTCGATTTCAACTATAAAAAAGGGTCCAAAACATGTCCAGAATCATCAAGTTTTCACCATTTTATCATCTTAGCAAGCTTTGTATAATCTTTCAATATATACTAGTTTCAAAATTGTGAGTTTGAGAGTGAGAAACATTTGGAGTCAAGGATCAACATCAACCATTATTGGTTATTTCTATCCTTACTTTTTATTATGTCTATTATGTGTTCTGTAAATTATGTGAATGAATTATTGAACATGTCTGGCTATGTTTCTTTATTCTGAGGTTTGGAATAACAACGATTGAATAATGTTTTGATATTTCTTTCAAATCAAATATGATCCCTCACTATTTTTGTGTTTTGATTTCATTATCAAGTATTAAACAATTGATTGTGTTTCTTATGTTTTAATTGATTGACAATCTTTTTAAAACTACTAGTTTGATAAATTAAAAATCAAGAGATGATGTTTATTAATAGGTTTTTAAATATGAAACACTTAAATTAAAAAGATCGAGAAGTTTGAGATTAATAGTGAAGTCATACACCCCTTTAAACACATATTTAAAGTCGTACAAACCTCCTAAACCTTTTGGAGTTCTAAGTATGATTTCAAATGGACACATTGTTTCACACTTTGAGTCTACGATTTAATCTATTTGAGAGAAGGTCTGAACTACCTTTGTGATTGTCTTATAGTGAATCGAATCACAATATACTTGATTAATTGAAAAAGAACGACATTGGGAGATCATTGTGAAACCACACCCTAGAAATACCCTCTATCAATTGACTTATCCAAAGATCGTATAAATTGTGTTTTATTTGTCATAGTTTATAATTTTTATTAATTTATAACTCTCATTTGTAACGTCACAAATCAAATCCACTTTTCTATCATTTAGATAAAACTAAGTTATCTATATCATAGTACTTGTTAATTTAAATCATTATATGGTTCTTTTGGAATTCGACCTTACTCATTTTGTATAAATCTATACCGTATACTTTTGGTTAGGTAGATTATTTGAGCGAACAAATCTTTGTTACTCAAACCAATCCTCAGTGAAAACGGGGACTGGTCAAGTTTTTGGCGCTGTTACCGGGGACCATTTGATTCAATTTGATAATAATATAATTGATAAAATCAGTATTAATCTAAACATTGGTTATATTTTTATTTTATTTTAGATTGGTTGGATTACAGGTGGTGCATGCACCCACGTTCTAAAGGGGAGGCTTTGGAACCCATTGATTGGAAAATCAAGACAACTGGTAGACGAAAGAAGTCTAAACGAGTGAGAAGCAAGATGGTTGGAGATCCGAACAATATCAATGTCCAAATAAATAAATTCCAACAACTAAAAGTGCTGCATTTTCAAATACAACAACAAGCACAACCACAACAAAACACAGAACCAACCATCCAAACTATGTTCCAACCCATTGCTAACCAAGCTCACGGAGGAGCAAATTGACCAGCTATTCAAGCCAACAACTTCGAGTTGAATATGAGGTTGATAGCAATGTCTTAACAAATCAATTTGGAGGAAGTTCTACGAACGGCCCGAATGCGCATTTGGTGCAATTTTTGGATATATGCGAGACCATCAAGATGAGTGGAGTTCCAAAAGATGCGATAAGATTATGCTTATTCCCTTTTTCATTAAGTACAAAGCAAATTTTTGGTACAACACACTTGGCTTTTTAGCCATTGACACGTGGAACGCAATGTGTCAAAGGTTTTTACTAAAATTCTTTCTGCCGAGTAAGACCTTGAAGTTCAAGAGCAAAACTACGTACCCAGAAGATCTACTCATATTCCAAAGGTGACCATAATTTCACCAATTAGATGGAGAGCTATTACACGAAGCATGGGAGAGATTTAATGAGTTATTATGAAAGTTCCCTCAACATGTTTTTCCCGAAGACCAACAAACATGTTAATTCTACAATGGGTTAAGTGGGCACATGAAGGTTACGGTAGATGCCTCATCCAAAGGTGCTTTGTTGATGTAAAGCACTGATGCGGCAATGACCATTCTTGAATAGATGGCGGCCCATAGTTATTAATGGCTAACAGTACGATCAATAATGATGAAGTCACCATGGCGTTATGATCGTTATGACACAACAATTAGCAAAAATAAATAGCAAGTCTAACATATTTATATCACAAATATCAGGACTTTCAACGAGCCAATCAAGTGGAGTTGCCATGCACGAAAGGGTTGAAAACGTAAATTCTATCAACCAAAGAAACTTCAACAATAATTATAGAGGTAACCAAGGCGGAAATCAATACCACCTGGGGATGAGAAATCATCTAAATTTCTCTTACGTTAATCTAAACAACTCACTCCAACCACCATCAGGCTTTTCGAAATTCGATGACAAACAGTGATCCACAAGAACAAGAAGCTAAGCATCAAAGACATGTTCACCGCATTTATGGGTGAAATAAAATTTCAGAAGGGTGAAGCAAGGATGATCAGAATGAGACGAACATCGTTCAAATGAACGGGTTGGTTGGGATCCACATAAAGGCACTTGAGACCCAAATTTTGCAGTTGGCTTAGGAACCAACATGAGAAGAGGCAATTTCCAAGTAACACAGATGTGAGAAATGAACAAGTGAATGCAATTCATTTGAGGAGTGGGACACAGTATGAAAGACCGAAGATGTCAGACACTGAACGTGAACCCACGAAAGAAGTGGAAAAGAATGTTGAGAAGGATATGGTTGAATTAGAAGTCATAAAGGGGATGATAAGTCAAACTATAATTCTATCCCACTTAATCTTTCTAATTCATTACCGTTTCAACAAAAGAAAACTAAAATGAAAAAAAAGTGGATGATCAATTTTTTAAAATTTTAGATATTTTTGAAAAATCAATATAAATATTTTTGTTGATGCTTTGGTGCATATGTCAAATTATGGGTGTTTCTTAAAGGAGGTGATAAGTAAGAAGAGGAGACTTGAACACTATGAGACTGCGAACCTTATGAATGAGTGTAGTGCGGGCATAAAAAAGAAATGACTTCTCAAACGCAAGGATCCCGAGAGTTTAAGATTCCATGCACGATTAGGAGAGGTTGGTTGACCACCGCATTATGTGATCTCGACGCAAGCATAAATCTCATGCCATTATCCATTTTCAAGAAATTAGAGATTGGAATCATCAAGCCGACAAATGCTCCAAATGGCGATCGAACCTTGATATACCCCAAAGTGTATAGTCGAGGATGTATTGGTGAAAGTCGATGACTTTTACTTCCCCCTAGATTTTATGGTGTTGGATATGGAGGAAGACAAGAATGTACCTTCGATATTGGGGTGACCATTTTTTGGCAACGAGCCGAACCCTTATTATGTTGAAAAGGGAGAACTCACATTGCATGTCAATGAGAGCATAAAGTTTTATAATTTTATAATTCTGTGAAAATATGTGATAACGTACATCGAGCCGAAGAATGTAGAATGAGAGGTGATTTCAAAATTGAATCAAGCTTTGCACAACTCCCTTAATTCTTACTGTAATGATGTGAAAATTCTTAGTATGCAGGAAACACGTGCAAAGGAAGATGACGAATGGAAGAAAAGGGATGAAATAGTGATGACATCACCATTTGGAGAACCAATCTCTTGGTGAAAGAGAACGTCTAGCTAAAATACAAAAAGAAAGCGCTTATTGGGAGGAAACCCAATATTGTAAGGTACATAGGTAGTTTTCTTTTAAAAATGAAGAATTAAGATTTTGGCTAGCGACCGCTAGCCTGGTCGCTACTGGGTGGCGTTTTGAAGGCAAGCACTATCGACCTGAGTATCGATCGATAGTGTGGTCGCTAATAGAGCATGTTTTCAAAGGCAAATGTTATCGAGATGTCTCTAAATTGATAGAAGGGTCGATAACAGGCCACAAATGGGTGTAAACCCAGAAAAATAGAAATAAAAACTCACTTTCATTTCTCTACTTCCGAACGCATAAAACCCCTCCTATTTTGCATAAATCTTTATTTTTACTTCAATTCTCATTGAATTTGTGTTTTAAACATAATCACATCAAGAAAGATTCAATTCAGTATCATAAATCCAACAACAAGGTATGAATTCACAAAATTCTCAACTGGGATTCTTCATTTTTTTAATTTTAGGATTTTTGACGATTGGTTCAAATTATACATGTATACTTGTTAGTTGATGCTTAGGATTATATATGATGATGATCTTTGGTCAATATTAGGTGTGTGGGCTACCTCAAAAATTGAACTTGGGTTTAAATTTTCATTGGGAAATCTTGTCGAACACTTGATATATATGCTTAGTTCTTGAATGCTTATGTATTTTGAAATAGTTAAAGCATGTTATGATGATTATTGAGTCATTAGAAGATAAATTCATTGATATTGTAGCCTTGAGATTGAATATTTGACATTTTTATGGGGGTAATTTTTTACAAACGATGATCAATTGGACTTGAATTTTTGAAATCTACTTAAAAGAATGCATGTTGTACATGATTGAGAAATTATTTGAGTTATTAACTCCATTGTGAGTTTATTTTGACGAGAATGAATGAGATTCATTTTTTAAGCTTTTTTGGATTTGAAACTAATTGAATCATGTTTGTAGGAAATGGTATCATGACAAATAAGGAACCAACAAGGAGGCAATCCCTCACGAGCACTCCAAGTGTGCGAACCGACTGCATAACCACTTACATCTCCTCAACACTCATCCGAAGAAGAAGATGAGTAAATTCCAAACCCGACTACTAATCCAGAAGATGTCAGAATCCACATGCACTCAATCAAAAGCTGAAAGAAATGGGATCGACTTAGCTTATTAGGAGTCCAAGCAATGAAATATGTGAATTCGACTTGTATGCAAGTGCTTGGAATTGGAGAATATGTGAACTGAATATTCAGTTGGATTGGGTGGAATGAAGGGCTAATTAACAGAAGAAGGTCAATGTACTCCAATACAATGTTGGATTTTTTTTAGCACTCTTGAGGTAGAGGGAAAAGACATCAAAGGATCCAACATCGATCTCATTACGTTTGAGGAGTACCGATTACAGCCTCACATTGGCCCAAATCATGAACATCTTCAATCTTTTCGAAGGAGAATTTTATGAATACGTCCGATGAAATTCAACTGGCATGAACTTTGGGAAAGTATAACAAGAAGAGAGGGGGAACAAGGCAAATGGTGTAATGTTAGAAGTCAAAAGCTTTGGAGGTTCGGAAATCAGTGTTCTGATATATTCAAAGGGTGATATCATCGATGATACTCACCCAGCACAAAATGGGAGGCATGCGGGAGGAAGAACTCTTGGAATTGTGCTGCATGATATCTGAAACAAAGACTAACATAGCGTGGGCTCTTATTGAATAATTTTTCCAACAATCAACAAGCAGGAAGGGGCCCATGAACATTGGTGGCTTGATCACACCATCGCCCAATCACTAGGAATCTGCCTCCCCCAATGAGATATAGTTCCCGGAGCATCGAGATAGACATCAAGCACTTACGTAAGCAAGAATGATCATTCCCCACGGTGATCAATATTTGTTCCAACAATGGGACAATGATGATTTCCCACTCCCTAATACGGCACTCACCTCACCTGAAAGTCTCTGGGAAAGAACGAATTGGACCCTCGACTTGCAAGAGTATTGGGCAGTCATGCAAGCTTTCAAAGGCCAGTAGGCCAATGACGATAAGGCCAGACCCTCACGATACTAATCTAGGTAGAAGTATGATTCATGATCTTTTAAGAGCAAGTGGGCAAGATTCATGAAAATAAAGTCGAGATGCAGCGGGATATGTGAATAATGATGCAGATGGTGAGGCAAATGGATAACTTCCACATCACCCGAAATGACTATGTTGTTGAACCCGACTCGCCTTGATGTCTCGACCAAAGTAGGCCACTCACTCATTCTCAAACTTATCACTACTTAGTAGCAAATAAGTTTAGAGGGATGAAGTGCGGTTTACTTTGGTCTTTTATATTACGTTTTTTTTTTTTTTGCATTTTTATATAGAATTACATTAGTTGTTTGCTATTATTTTTCTTTCTTTGCACATTTAATTGCTTTTTAGAAGTATAAATAAAAGTATGATTGATGGTGGGTCTGTAATAATAATATTTGATTTTGTTTTGATGAAATTACATTTATATGGACCTCTTTTGTAATTGTGTTGATGTGCCGAGGATGAGTTGATTTTCAAAAAAAAAAAACTCTATGTATACAAAATACATGCTTGAATAAGGTTATTACACCCCAAGGGAAAAATCTTAATTTCCTTATTTGAAATAAATGATATGTTTGTGAGATTTGAACCTTTTTGACTGATTAATCATAATAACAGACATTTTCTTTCTCGAGTGATTTATTAGTCATATGTGCAAATCTTTAGAACTTTCTTTGTTTTGTTTTTATTCAAGTTTGCAAGTGTATGAATTGATTTAAAAATTATTTATGCAGTTTTTGAAAAACTGGATCCCGACTTTGTACATATATAAACTATTACAAATAAAATAATCCCCCATTTGAGCTTTTATTTCTCAATCTTTGATGGTCATGATCTTATTACATGAAGCCACTTAAAAGTTTTAAAATTTTTGTTTGGAACATAAGAATTTTGTTTTTGTGGGTATATTAAGTTGAATACTGTTGGGAGCATGGATGAAAAAAAAAAGCTTAAAGGCCACTTTTTTTTTTCTTTTAGTTAGTAAGTAAAGAAGCAAACTAAAGAATTTCAAGTAAATAACAATAAATTAATAATCTTTGGGTTTGGGTGAGAGCCTATTTCTTAAAGGCTTGTTCTATAAATTTTTGTTATTGAGTTAAGGTGAAGCACAATAAGCTTCAAAGAAGTTTCATTGAGGGTAATTGTGGTATTTTTATGCGTTAGTTCGCACTATAGTCACTTTTATCCAAATGTTTCATACCTAACCAAAGAGCATACATTACAACCTTAATAAAAGTCCTATTTAATTTTTGTCATTTCGTACACACCGAGCAGTAGAGGGATAAGTAATTCAAGCGTATGTTAGAGTGCATATATTGACTTGATGTTGAGCGCATACATGTTATAATCAAACACTTGTGTGATGAGCGAAACACTTACTTGGTAAGGATCATTAATTTTTGAAAAAAAGAACTAAAAGTATTAAAGGTGTTTTGACCAAATTCTTGAATGTTGTATTTATATTTTAAAAAATTGATACTTATGAATCAAAATACATCATCACCATTTGTCATGTCCATACTCGTATTTATTTCAATATTTTTCTTTATTTTGTTTCTTCAAGAACAAATAAACCTTTAGTTTGGGGAAGTTTTATAAACACATTTTATGCATAGTTTTGGACTTATTTAGTTAGGTTTCAAGTCTTATTTGTGCACATATAATGTTTACTTCATTTCACATTATTTGAATGTTATTACATATTTGGTATGTTTTTGTTATTTTTGAAGGAATTTGGAGCTTAAATGGGCTCATAGACATTAATATTGGAGTTTTGGGCTAGAGTTAAGGAAGAAAGAGCCTATTGGACCAAGCCTGGGAAAATCCGCGAACCTACTGGATCACCGGAGCCCACGTACTGGCTATCGACCTCAATATCAGTTGATAGTTTGGTTGACACTGAAGGCATCGCTATTGACCAGGTAAGCTGACGATAGCCCAGTCGATAACAGGTCAAAACTGTTACAAATTGGTCAATAATCAGAGTTAATGGTTGGTATTTTATTTGAACTATAAAAGGGGTCCAAAACATGTCCAGAATCATCAAGTCTTCACCATCATATCATCTTAGAAAGCTTTGTATAATCTTTCGATATATATTAGCTTGAAATTTGTGAGTTTGAGAGTGAGAAACATTTGGAGTCAAGGATCAACATCAAACCATTTTTGGTTATTTCTATCCCTACTCTTCATTATGTCTATTATGTGTTCGATGAATTGTGTGAAATTGTTAAAATGTTGGATAATTTCTTTATTTTGGGGGTTGGAATAACAACGATTGAATAATGTTATGATATCTCTTTCAAATCGAGTATGGCCCCTTTGCTATTTTTTTTTCATGAACATAAGTGATAAATAATTTCTTGTGTTTCTTATGTTTTAATTGATTGACATAATTTTTAAAACTACTAGTTTGATAAAGCATAACTCAAGAGACGAGGTTTATTAATAATAATCTTCCAAACATGAAATATTTTAATTAAAAAGATTAATGGGTTTGAGATTATTAATGAAATCACACCCCTTTAAACAAATCTTTAAATTCGTACAAATTCTCTAAATCTTTCGGAGTTCTAAGTATGATTTTAAATGGACACGTTGTTTCACACTTTGAATCTACGGTTTGATTGCTTTGAGAGAAAGATTAAATTACTATTATGATTGGCTTATAGTGAATTGGATCACAATATACTTGATTAATTGAAAAGGAATGACATTGGATGATCATTATGAAACCAAACCCTGGAAATGCTCTTTATCAATTGACTTACCCAAAAACCATTTAAATTATGTTTTATTTTTCATAGTTTATAACTTTTTATTAATTTATAATTATCATTTGTAACGTCACAACCCAAATCCGCTTTCTTCATTTAGTTAAAACTAAGTTATCAATATCATATTACTTGTTAATTCGAATCATTATATGGTTTTTGTGGGATTCAATCTTATTCATTTTATACTACATCTATATCGTATACTTGCGTTTAGGTAGAGTGTTTGAACGAACAAATCTTTATTACTCGAACTAATCCCTAGTGAAAACGAGGAGCGGTTAGTAGTAGTGACAGTAGTAGTAGGAGGATGAGGCGTAACATTGGTAGTATCATTAGTAGTAGTAGTAATAACAGTGGTGGTAGTAGTACTTCTAATGTAAGGTCATTGTTTTTTGACCCTCGAGAAGCTCTAACCCCATATTTGACATATGTTGCGGATATTATGTGAAAACGAGCAAGAGTTGGTGCTAGTACATATTAAGAATTGACACTTATTTAGGTAGATTTGATTCGAAAACTATCCCAAAAAAACCCGATGGTACTAACGATTTTGTGCAGTGGTGGTCTTATATTATTCATATACTTTCTATAATTGCGAAGGAAATTTTCGTCGTTCCTACATTAACGGTTTTCGTTGAACAAGCTTTTAGCACGGGGGACTATGTGTCGGATGAGCGACAATCTAGATTATTGCCTACAAATCTAGAAAATCAATTATTGCTTATGGGTTGGGTTAAAGCAGAAAAACGCAAACAAACCCGAGTTCGATGAATGTGAAGAAAGAGACTTATACGATACCACCATATCGAGAAGAAATGATGGATGGTTGGACAAGAACGCGCCTCCTCCACTGTCCATTTTCGGCCCCAATATAATTTTTTAGGTACGTATAAGAACTACGTGTGTTTTGATTTCTCAAGGAGTATACACAGACAAGTTAATTTCAATATTTAGAGTTAAAATATTTAATTATTAATTCCAATGTTAGAATTAAACTCAAATCATTTTTCTTTAAAAAGTATTTCGTTAAAGTTTTTTGTTTTTTTTTCAAAAAAAATAAGAACTACCCGATTTTTTATTTCTTAACGAGGATACGTAGACAAGTTAATTCTGATATTTATGATTTTTTTTTACTTTTAATATTAGAATTAAACTCAAATCCTTTTTCTTTACAAATTAATTTGTTTAATTCTCTTTTTTTTTTCAAAATACATTATAAGAAGCACGTGTACTCTGATTTTTCAAAGTGCATACGTAGATAAATTAATTAAAATATTTGGAGTCAAGTTTATTAATTTTAACTTTTAATATTGGAATTAAACTCAAGTTCTTTTTATTTAAAAATTATTTTGTTTAAGTCTTTTTCTTTTTAAATACATAATTGATCGAAAGAAAAAAAAAAAATCTACTCACCGCTAACCGACGGTTTGATACAAACCGGTTCAAGCCACAACCAATTTTCATCCTACTCGGTTACAATTCGCTACCATCAAATATTAGCCGGCAGTTAAAAAGCCCGTCTATTTTGTGCACAAGTGTGATGTGATAAGCTGCACAATCAGCCCACCAACGGCCCCATTGTGTTGGCCCCACAAACCTATCAATTGCTTGGCAAGCACGTGTCCAGCCTAAGATGTCAACAATCGTAGTATTGACCGAAATGGATTTCAGGCCAATAAGTCTTGGGCCTACAAGGACCAGTTATTATTAAGAACACCCAACATCATTCGACTTCGAGGCCTGCAACATAGACGAGATCGGCCATGTGGGCCTACAAAGCTGAATTGTTAATGATATTCCCTCAACCATCAAACGGTCCAAACGGAAAAGAAATACATAATTATTTTCGGAAAGAGAAAAAAAATTTTAGCTCCCAGAGTATGCGTTTTTTTACACATTACCCCCCAAAGTATTTTTTATTTCACTTTACCCCTTGATGTACAATAATTCTTTACGTTTCCTCCTAAACTTTATTTCCGGCGGAATATTCATTCTAAATTCCATCGACGGGCAGCTAGGAGGCAAAGTGCAAGATTCTTATAGTTGGGAGGGTAAAGTGCAACAAATCTTAAAGTTTGGGGGGCAAATTAAAATAATATAAATATTGAGTTTTTGTCTTAAAATTTTATTTTTTAAAAAGATATAAAAATTTTATCTTATACACACACACACATACAAAGTTGTCTAAACAATTACATTAAAAAAAAAAACAAAAAAAAAACCATAAATTTCCAATTAATATTTATAATTTTCTAAATAAAAATGTTGTCAATACATCTTTTATATTATTAAATATGAAACACGACTAAGTATTATGTAAATTATTAGCTTAAATAACATAATAATATATTATTTTGAATTATGATTGAACAAAATAAAATAGAGGTGTATTTCGTATATGCATTATAATATTATGATACGAAAAATAAGATTATCATTCAATATTATTATTTGTATAAAAAGTGTGATTAAATATTATATTAATCACAAGTACATTGTTATATATATAAGATTGTATCACCATATTACATAGAGAAAAAGTGGGAAAACGACTTTAATATTTGCGTCCAAATGCAATTATAATTATATTATAAGATAATCTTTTTAACAATATCTTTTTAACTATATTACTATGGTATCATTTCACGATTATATATATATATATAAAAGATATAAATTCTATATTTTTTAATAATATCTTTTTAACTATATTACTAATTACTATATTACTATGATTATATACATACATACATATATATATATATATATATATATATATGAAATATAAAATCTATTTTTTTAAATAAAAATAATAATTTTACATAAAAGCTCAATTTATATATAATTATAAGATTTTACACTTTGCCCCCCAAACTTTAAGATTTTTTGCACTTTACCCTCCAAACTATAAAATTCTTTCACTTTGCCCCCCAGATGCCCGTTGATGTAAACTAGAAGGAATATTTCATCGGAAATAAAGTTTAGGGGGCAACGTCGAAAATTATTGTACATCGGGGGCAAAGTGGAACAAAAAATATTTTAGGGGGCAATGTGTAAAAAACCGTATACATTGGGGGGCAAAAAAAATCTTCCCTTTCAGAATACATCCCATACTTTTATTTAATTATAAGAAAACTCAATTATCTTTAAAATTATAAATACACTACAAGAAACTTGAAATTAGCTACGATAAACTCAATTGCTGATCCGTAGTTAATTCGTTAAAAAAAATTACTTGACTACACATTACAAAATACTTAATTACACGTTACCATTAATTAGTTACAAAATGGTTGTTGTAAAAGGAAAAGAAGAAAGAAGAAGACACAAAAGAGACGGTAGAATCAGGGTTCTCTTATTCATCAAAAACTCCATTTATATAGGGTATCAAATATATGTTTTCAATAATACATAAAGATAACAAATATCTAAATTGTTCTTCATCAATTACTTGTTGACGAAGGTACACTAATTGTGTTTTTCCTTCAACACTCCTCCTTGTGCCAAGTCAAAGGGTGAAATGGTGTTTTATTGTTGTCTCGTTAAAACCTTGCCAAATAACAAAACTCAATGGAAAAAATAAAACTTGATCTAAGGAAAAAGAGTACAACACACCCATGTTGAGACTCTCCCTAAAGTCTACACCTCTCTTTGATATATACATCTATGAAGAGAACTTTGAAAGTCTCTACTTCCTCAATTTACCTGATTTTGAGAAAGTGCATAGTTGTTGGTTGTAGAAGAGTTGTGGTCATATTACTAGTATTATCACATTTTCTTCAGTGATAGAGTTCAAGCCATTATTATCAGATGTATGAATGATCACAACATTACCATTGATAATCACGAACTACTACATGTATGATTGATCTTTACATGGGTCGAATGAGTAACCAACATCAACGATACTATTTGGTGTTTCACAGTAGGAAGTAAACTCAACATTTTCTTTAGGGGTTACAAGACCATCTGCAGTCCCAATTATATTAATGAATGGGAAAAATGAACTCGCGTCAATGGTTACTTTTAGGTATCAAAGTACATTTGATTCCATTCCAGTGACATTGTGCTTTCTTGATTTAAATCAAGATAACAATTTTGAGAAAGTAATATTTCGTCATGTGTATTAGTAATGGTACAATAATGCGCATATTGTACATAGGATGGAGTTTTAGCTCCCACCAGTTCTTAATCATTCCACCGACGAAACTTATCTTTCCTTATATCTTCACTTTGACCAATCATAAGAGTGCTAGCATATTGCACTTATCCATATTTGATCGCCTGATCATCTTTTGGACATATAAAAACTGTAGAATTTAGTATTCCACAAACTCGGGTTTAGTTTAAAGCCTTAACATGACCGTTTTTTCCATGATTCATTATCTCAAATTAAGAATTTCAAATAATTAGCGATATCTCTTATTTCATTAAGAGTGGATATTATGTTCATATCATCGACATATAAAACTATGATCGTGAATTTAAAACTTATTTTCTTTATAAATACGCAAGAGCGTAGATTATCTTTTCCCAATCAAGTAGTCACTTAGACGGTTATACCACATCCGTCTGGATTGTTTCAATCCATAAAGTGAGTGTTTCACAAATGCATGGCAAGGAAAGGCTAACAAGCACTTTCTTATATATCTCTAAATCATGATCCCCAAAGTGATATGATAAAACCACATGTATAAGCTGCATTCTCATTATTTGGAATTATAACATCTATTATGGGTGAGTACATGTCCACATAGTCAATTTTAGGGCTTTGTGCTTCAAGTCTAAATTTGCATCTCATGGCTTTATCTTTCTCACTACGCTTTCTGACAAAACTTTGTTTATGTCCTATAGGCTTTACACTTGGTGAGATCAGCACTACCAGACAAGATACCTGTCTTATTGTCAGTGAATTTAGGTCTACGTGGATTGATTCTTTAGAATTAGGCCAATTTGCTCTTTGTTGACATTTCAATAGAGCGTGATTCGATACTATCTTGCTCTATAATTTCTTGAGCAACAGTGTATATATCACCAATGTGTGTGGAAGATCTTTCCATCAACTCATATAAACTCTCAGTATACATTGAGATTTATTTATTCTATGGAATCAAATTAAACATCAGAGCGTCCTCCAGTTATGATTCATGTACATAAGTATAACCAGAGTTAATCTCATAAGAGTAATTATCTTCATTGATGATCAATTGAAGTTGTGCCACACATGCCCTCTTATTCATTGGGCGATTATTGATCGAACCAAGTAACATCCCCCTGTTTCTTCTGGGAGTCACGACCTCAACCACACATCCACTAAGTATGGTTGCAATGTCTTAATTTGCGACATTGTACCCCTTAAAGGGTGTTTTAACCTTGCAGACACATGTGCAACTAGTATATATATGATCTCGTCACTTTAGAAATTGAGTCTTCTATACTTTGAAGATCAACTGTTCACTTTACTTTACTTTCACGTTACATTGTGAAATGCGGGGATCAAATGAGACATAGTACGAAACTATTCCTGTCGTTCCATTAGAAAATACTTTTTCTTATCTCCTCCTAACGATGGGAAGACTATCTCATTAGAGTGACAAAACCAATGATTTAGAGGTAAAGAGATCATCTGTCAAAGGTTTCAAATAGCGGATGACTGTTGGAGATTCATATCCAACATAAATACTTAATCATCTTTATAAACCCATAAGAATGCGTTGTGGGGGCGCAATAGGCACATATACTGATTAATCAAATATGCATAAATATGAATTATCAGGCTTATATTCAGTTACCAACTGGTACGTAAAATACTTGGTTAGCAGAAGTTCATAAATGAATAAGTAAGAGTTGCGCACAATATTGCATAACCTTGTGCAGAGACAAATATATGAGACCTTAGCAGAGGTACGTATAAATATTATCTTAGTCACCGTATCTATTCTTTTCGACAACGTCTTTTTTGAGACCTTATTGTATATGCACATTAGGGTACAAGATGCATTACATCGATCTTGATTAAAATGCAATAGACATCAAATACTTTTGATGTAGACTCTTTAGCATTATGATTTTGGGTGCTTTATAAGGGTAGTGAGTCCTCAATCATACTAAATGTGCTAGAAGTTTTACAAATGTAATATTTTATGGATAATACGTGCCGAAGCATCGATCAAAACTATAAAATACTTGAAAGATCCGCATTTTAAATGATTATGTCCACATGTATCACCAATTATCAATTATAAGAATGGGATATTATACTTTGTATCTTTAGCATATGCAAGTCTCAATCATACAATTTTGCTAATGAACAAGTTTTGAAATAAATGAGTGATGTATCTTTGAGATATGAATGTATGTAGTGCTCCTAGTACTTTAGAATGGACTAGATGTGATTGAACCGCATTAGTTCGACACTATACTGTGCATTAAATTTCTATCTCGTTTTATGTTTCACTTAAAATAAACGATGTTCATGTTAATTTCTTATAATATGGACCACCATATCACGATGACCAAAGAATCCATGCCAGTCGTGTCAAAACTTGAATGAGTCAATGTCCAAAAGTCCCTTGTTGGTCATATCTTATGATTCAATAATCAAAAAGTAGTAAAGTAGAATTACTAGACTGTCTATAAAACGTGCTTTCTTCCACATGAAATAAAGGTATAGTTCCATTATCATAATGTATTTCATCAACATGAATATCTTCAAACTTAACAAGGTTGATTTTGATCTTGGTCCATACTGAGATTTTATGACTTTAATCAATGTGTCACTAGGAATAAAGACTTTGTCAAATATAAATATCAATTCAGTGAATAATTGTCTATTTCTTGAAAAATTCTCACATTTTTCAGAGATATTTGAACGAAATACTTTTCATTCTAATATTTCACTTTATTTGCTAGATATGTTACATTATATATAATAGTTTACTCATGAACCTTGTATGTGATTGTGTGGTAAATAAACTCAATTACATTCAATGCTTCAGAATGAAATGCAAAAATTATCAATAAGTCAAAAATAATAATTAATCTGGCCACATCATAAATCTAACTCAAAATAAACTTTAAGACCAAATACAATAGTCTGATATGAATGATTGATTATACTTTCACAAGTTCTTTGTAAAGTAAGAAACAAACAAATTTCATCAATCAAAATAGAGGATACCCATTGACTTAGCAAGGTTATTGGGAGAACCTCCATGACTTCTACCACGACCAATAAATATCATAAACTCTTACATATCTTACATTGTGGTTCATTCTTCCCACATAGGTAGGGATAAACATGTCTCTTCCCCATTACTTTGAGGTTATTTCCACCATTCACATCGATCCTAATTAGCCTCAAGGCATTTCCTTAATCCAGAGGATTATGAAAAATAATGTCATGTCTCTAAATAACTTACTATCATAATTAATATTATACAAGTGCATCAGTATATTTGCTCAAGTGAAAAAAAATAGAGTGAGATCGTATATCTCAATTAGTTATTATCATTTAAAGTGACTTTCTTTTCCACATATAGTAATATAAGTTTTGAGTTTCAATATATCAAAGTGATTGACCTTTTTTAGCAAGCAATTTTTTTTTTACAGAATTCTTAGGCTTGAAAGTGTTGTTTTATAATATTTCCAAAAGATTATTGAGATTTTGTAACTAAATATACTTTCAATATAAGATTAGGGGATCAATATGAGTCTCAAAATCATTAGAGAATTGACTTTGACTTAGTTCACAATTCTTTGTCAGTCGGGGTTTGTGGATGATATTATTGTGGAATTGTAGCTCTTATAGTTTCCACATCAAACCAATGATGGTAGTACTCAATTTCTTTTGAGTATGTTATTTTGTATTTAGATTGAGTTAGTTTAATCAATTTATTTAGATAATGAATTTGAAGAATATATGCCATACTTTCTTTGATGTTATGTGAATATACTTTGTCACAAGACTTATTTATTCAATTTTGTATCGTTCATGAACTTTTATTATCATGAAAATATACAAATGTATAATCGATGATACATATATTTAAAGTAGTTTATAAAATAAGTTTGAATAGAATTACAACATATATGAATGTATCAATTCATCAAATTCATGAACATATGGCAAAATCATGATCAATCTCTCATCTAATCATGCAAATAACTTTATTGACAATTTCTAAATAAGAAATCATCTAAAAGCATAAGTAATAATATATTATGTACTCTATGAATATAATTAAAGTATTTCAAATCTTCATAATTCTCAATATTGTACATAACATCATATGTATATAAGCATAGGTAACATATATATGCTTTGTATATGAATGCACAATAATACATACCATGTCATATATCCATATAAAAAATATTTACTATTCATATATAATAAATAATAGGTTAGTTTAAGTTACCTTTAAGGAAAGACACGATTCTTTCCTAATTTTATTTTTGCAATAGACTTGGAGGAAAGACACGATTGTTTCCTAATTTTGTTTTTGCAATATGTTTGTTCGTGATATGTTTCTGATGATATAGACCTTCAAACCTGATCTCCACTCTACATATTTAACCATAATATCTTTGGAATATTATACCCAAATTACAGCTTCATCCAACGGTTAGATTGTGCGCAATTTAATTTTTAAAAAAAGCTGAACAGACAGTTTCGGGAAACAGGATCAACTATTTTCAAAATTCATTATAGGATTCTTCAGACCTCACATTCAGATCTCCAACATTCATATTTAATTTTATATTTGTGTAATAATATATACAAATTGTGGCTTGATCCAACGGTTCAATTGTGCGTAATCATATTTTAAAAACGCTGCACAAAGATTTTTGAAAATAAAATTTACTTTGTTTGGAATTTTAAATATATTTCCTCGTATCTCTGAATCTAATATCCACCATTAAGAACATAATTCAATAGGTCTTAAAAGTTCTGTAAAAAATATAAAGCGATCCAACGGTTAAAACGTGAGAAAATGATTTTTCAAACTTACAACGCGGTTAGAATTTCAACTTATGAAAATTATATAATTGTTGCTTTGGTTATGAAGACTTATTTGTTCAATCACTCTCAATAGGTTATAGTTGTGCTGATAACATGTAAAAGGAAAAGCAGAAAGAAGAAGACACAAAAGAGACGGTAGACTTAGGGTTCTCTTATTCATCAAGACTCCCTTTATATAGGGTATTAAATACATGTTTCCATAATACATAAAGATAAAAAATAACTAAATTGTCCTTCATCAATTACTTGTTGACGAAGGCACACTAATTGTGTTTTTTGTTCAACAGTTGTAACGTAATACAAGTATAAAATCAGCTATGGATTTTTAATTTTTGCTTGTTTGCACGTAATATAAGAGAAATTATAGCAACTTCGCAGCAAACTTATAGCAAATCTCATGATTTAGAAATGGTAGTTAACTAACTTATGATATGTTACTTATTTTTTAATCTAAGTTTAGTAGACAATTATAAACATGTCAAATATTTTGGTGATAGCGGTCCCATATTATGGGATCAGTTTTATCATAAAGGAAATCCTACCCGCCCTCCCATTTAAACATCTAACCTGCTAACCATCCCCGACCCAATAATTAATAATAGAAAAGAAATATAATATAGAGTCGACAGTAGTTTTCTCTCCCACCCCTACTCCTCTCTGTCTCTCTCTCTCTCTCTCTCTCTCTCACACACACACACACACACACACACATATATATATATATATATATATACTCACTTCTGACCACCGTATCGGCCGCCGTGTCTCGCAAACAATCCTTGTATACCCAATCAAACATAAAATCCTCAAATCAATTCCCCAAATTAAAAAATGAGATACTTTTTTCGCTTTTCCTGTCTACCTCCTCACAGACATACACACCACCACGCACTAACTTTCTCAAATGGTGGACGACGTAGTGATGAAAGCGGTGGATAGAGGTGACGAATCGAGTTGTAGCACCCGGACCAATGTGACTCCAAAGTATATACAACTAATACATCCTCATCAGGAAGTAGGTCTCGTGATAGAAATGAGTTTTTCCATAGATTTAACGATAGTGAAATCTTGAAGAAAAGATCTTGCGAATCGGTTAGAGGATTTAGCTGAAAATACATCAAATAATTGAATTTGGATTTGATTTTGGATACTTCGTTGATTGATATGTACGGTAATTGTGGTTGGATCAAAGATGGATTGGAAGTGTTTGATGAAATGACCGAGAAGAACGCGTACACATGGAATGCGATTATCTCTATCTAAAATTGGGGGAAAAACTATTGACTATTTTCTTGAAATGGGAAATAAATAAAATCAATCCGATGAGGTGACATTGTTTGTCGTGCTTAGTGTGTGTGCGCATTCGAGTTTTATGCATATGGTGCAGATAATGAGTTACACTAGTGTGTTGTAAATATTTAGATGAGATAATTGGGATGATTAGGGATATGACATTTGAGACTAATGTGAGTGTTTGGATAGCGTTGCTTGATAGATGTTGAACGCAAGTGAACTACGAATTTAGAGTAATTGCTTCTTGGAAGTTAGTGGAATTGGAGCCGGGAAATTGTGATAATTAATTTGTTTTTCTTGTTACTCTGTGCATGTGTGCATTCATTTATGTGTTGTTATGACTAATGGGTTGAGATGAGGAGCACGCATAAGATCAAGGCCCAAGTACTTGAAGAAATATCTAGCTTAATAAATATTATATTGTGATAATTCTACAATACTCGAGCTGTCAAGTTTATTAGGGAGAGATTTATCTACCCACGAAATACTCTAAGCATAGGCAGATATATATATATATATATTGTACTGGAGGAAAAACAAAGGGGGATCTTATCCATTTTCATTTTGTTATAATTCTTGTTTTAACATAACAAATTGGTGCTTTCATTGATCTCATCGGTAACCATGACTGACGGGACTCGGCTCAAGACCATCGATAATACTGTGAAGACAATTCAAGCTCATTACGATTCGCACTCAACACAATTAGCTTCACAACAACAAACCCTAACAAATATTCTCACCAAATTACAGGCGCTCGATGAGAAATTGATCAACGGCGTCTCTCCGGTTCAACCATCTTCGTCATCACCTTCGATTCCCTCTCGAGCAGCAACAATTTCTGGGTCGGCTCCGCCTATCTCCGTATCATCTCCGTCCCTATTTTTTCCATCCACCACCTAGATGAGCTTTCCACAGATAGTGAGTCCTTCATTGGCTCAAATACTTTCATTTATGTCTGTACCACGGCTCTGACCTATTCTTCGCCCCGACCGATTCCCCAAGTGATGGGGTGGTCTTCTCCGTCTCAGAGTCCATGGCAACCATCACCAATTCCCATTCGCCATATGAAATTGGATTTTCCTCGCTTCGACAGCGACGACCCAGCCGGGTGGATTTTTAAAGCGGACCGCTATTTCTCCTTTCATCAGATTCCTGAAGATCAAAAACTCCTCATCAGCTCAATTCATATGTAAGGTCGTGCTCTCCAGTGGTTCCAATGGGTTTCATGCAACCGACAAGTTGCAACTTGGGATTAACTTGCGCGTGCATTAGAAATTCGTTTTGGCCCTTCCGAGTTTGATGATGTGCAGGGTTTACTGTCCAAATTGGTGCAAACAACGACTGTCGAACACTATATTGCTCAATTTGAGGCACTTTCATTTCGTACAGTGGGTCTTCCCTCCGATTTTCTAATGAGTTGTTTCATCTCTAGGTTACGTAGTGATTTACAGGCGAAGATTCGTGCTGCTCGCCCGCCGTCATTGTTACAGGCCATGGCATTGGCCCGTTTACACGAGGCAAAACTTTTACATTAGATCCATAACTTTTCAAGCTCTAATTGGAACGGGCCAACCCCATCGAACTTTAAAGGACCTTCAGCTTATATTTCCAGCCCACGTAGCCCCCCACCCGTACTTTCTCATACTCTGCGCAATCCCAAAATAACATCCAGTCCTAACCCTTATTCCTCCCACACAATATCCCCACCTCCAGTTGTATCGCCACACAACCCTATGCCGACACTCCAGACCGCAGTCAGCACACGACGAATTTCGTCAAGGGAGATGATGGCCCGTCGGGAGAAAGGATTGTGTTATTATTGCGACGAGCCGTATGCTGCAGGTCATCGGTGCAAAACATAACCATAATTTTTTCTGGTCGAAGGAGAAATTGACGATGACAATTCTCCGGAAGTGCGTGATTCGCTTGAGCAACTACAGTTGGACGACGTGGGAGTAACTCTGGAGATTTCCTTAAATGCGATAGTGGGCTCAGCCTCCCCCACCACTTTACATTTTACAGGTTTGTTAAATGGAACCCAGTTGAAAATTTTGGTCGATAGTGGTAGCACGCATAATTTCATACAGGTACGTGTGGCCGAATTCTTGCGGTTGCCAATTGAGACAGTGGGTCAATTTTCAGTTGCGGTTGGTAATGGCCAACGTTTGGCGTGTGTTGGTTGTATACGCTGTGTAGATTTAGTAATTCAAGGCCATCGCATCGTTATCGATCTCTATGTGTTACCCTTAGAAGGCTCTGATATAATATTGGGTGTTGCTTGGTTGGCTACTTTAGGTGCATTGGTTCACGATTATGCTGCGTTGACAATGTCCTTCAAGCTTCACAGAGTTGAGGTGGTTCTCCATGGTGAAACTAAGCCTACCGTCTATCCAATTCAATTTAGTAGCTTAAGAAAGCTTACCTCCAATGACTCGGTGGCTGCATTCTTTAGCCTTACAGCTTTGTCTATTCAAATCATAGGGCCACCTGTTGTTCCAGCACCTGTTCATAACATTTTAGATCAGTTTGGCGATGTATTTGCTAAACCAAAAGGCCTCCCACCCCGCCGAACACGTGAACTTATGATCCATTTACAACCCAATACTATGCCGATTAATGTGCATCCCTACCGGTATCCCCATTTCCAGAAAACAGAAATCAAAAATTTGGTGCGCGAGATGTTAACAGAAGGGATTCTGAGGCTGAGTAATAGTCCATTCTCATCGCTGGTTTTATTGGCTAAGAAAAAGGATGGCACATAGCCATTTTGCATTATCGAGCCTTGAATGCAGCCACCGTTAATGATAAATTTCTAATTCCCACAGTTGATGAGCTTCTGGATGAATTACATGGAGCCCAATTCTTCTCCAAGTTAGAGCTCCGATCGGGATATCACCAAATCCGGATTCGAGAGGAGGATATTTACAAGACATCCATCCGCACACATGACGGGCATTATGAGTTTCTTGTCATGCCTTTTGGCCTTACGAATGCCCCCTCCACATTCCAATCTGTAATGAATGAAACTTTTAGACCGTTCCTCCGAAAATTCGTCCTTGTTTTCTTTGATGATATACTCATTTATAGTGCTACTTTAGAACAATACTTGGGTCATTTATATCAGGTTTTAATGGTATTACGAGAACATAAGTTCTATGCAAAACTCTCAAAGTGTGTCTTTGCTCAATCCCAAGTTGAATACTTGGGCCACATCATATCATCGTCCAGCATTTCTATGGACCCTCAGAAAATTCAGGTCATTGTGGATTGGCTTATACCGCAAACTATTAAGTCTCTTCGTGGATTTTTGGGATTTTCGGGTTACTATCGAAAGTTTATTAAAGGTTATGCTACAATCGCTGCATCTTTAACGAGTTTGTTAAAGTCTAATAATTTTGGTTGGTCCATGTCCGCCCAGAAATCCTTTGAGTGTTTGAAGCAGGCCATTGTCTCTGGGCCAATCCTAGCCCTCCCAGATTTCTCCAAACAGTTTGTCGTCAAAACTGATGCTTCCAGATTTGGTATTGGCGGTGCCTTATTGCAAGAGAACAAGCCACTTGCTTTTTTCAGTCAAAAGCTCTGTCCTCGAGCCCAATGTACGTCTACCTATCATCGGGAAATGTTAGCAATCATAGCAGCTATTTGAAAATGGAGGCAATACCTCTTAGGCCGTCATTTTGTAATACGTACAGATCAATTCAGTTTGAAGGCCTTAGTCGACCAAACCATTCATACACCGGAACAGCAAGAATGGCTCACAAAGTTGTTGGGGTCCGATTTTTTGATCATCTATGAACCAAGGTGTGAGAATATTGTATTACATGGGTTGTTTTGGCGCTCAGTTGATGCCTCAACCTTATAACTAATCACTGTTGAGCTTACGTTCTTACCACAGCTGCGTACAGCTCAACTTGAAGACCCCGAGTTAGTCCAATTACACCAGCAGATTTTGAACCAACATTCTAGTTTTGCCGATTATACAGTAGTAGATGGGTTGTTATATTTTAAACACCGATTATTCATCTCTTCCTCTCTACGTTCTATGGTCCTAACAGAATTTCATGATCCGTTCATCGGTGGTCATGCTGGTTTTTGGCGTACCTTTCATCGAGTCACGGCGAGTTGTTTTTGGCCTGGTATACAAAAGGATATTCGCACCTATGTTGAGCATTGCCTTGTGTGCCAGCAGATTAAAACATCTACTTTGGTGCCGGCGGGTTTGTTGCAGCCGCTACCTATACCAAATCATATATGGGAGGATATTTCGTTGGATTTTATCACGGGTTAACCTAAATTGCGAGGGTATATAGAGATATTGGTGGTCATCGATCGCTTATCTAAATATGCCCATTTTTTCCCGTTGACACCAAATGCATCGGCGAGCAAAGTGGATGGAGTCTTCATGAATGGAGTGGTAAAATTACACGGTATTCCTCGTTTCATAGTGAGTGATCGAGACAAAATATTTCGGAGTTCTTTTTGGGGCGAATTATTCAAGCTTCACGGGACTTCTTTGAACATGCACCCGCAATCGGATGGACAAACAGAGAGCCTGAACTGCAACTTAGAAATGTATCTTCGTGGGTTTGTCATGGATAAACCATCACAATGGTCTGAATATTTAGCTTGGGCAGAATACTGGTGATTTGTACTTTTTTGTACGCATTTTTGTTACCTTTTTGTGTCGCATTTGCGTGTGTTTTGCTTGTATTTATGGGTTTTAGGAGTCGTTTTGGCCTATTTGTTAGTTTTAGGTTTTTATTGCCTTTGTGCGGTTTTTAGTCATTTTTCGTACATTTTTACCCTTTTTCGTATTTTTGGCCGTAGGATGACCAAGCGGTCCCGCGCACGCTCGGAGCATCCCACTCGACTCGGATTGGAACGAGCAAAGCAAGAGAACACAGCGTGAACGAGGAGCGACAACCAGCGGACGACAGGAGCGGAAACGAGAAAATGAGCCGGAGCTGTCTGTCAGTCGATCGACTGCACTCCAGTCGATCGACTGAGTTGTAGTCGATCGACTGGTCGGTCGACTGAGGGGTTGAAATCGACTGGCGGGCAGAAAATTCGGAGAATTTTTGAAAGCAGTCGATCGATTGACCCCTAGTCGATCGACTAAGACGCAGTCCAGCTCGGGATTTTATCACTTTTTGACGATTTTACCCCTGCGTTTTTGTATAAATAATCCCAACCTTCTCCAACCTTATCCTAACCCTTCCTTGGTGGAATTTGGGGCTTGCTCCATTTCCTCCAAGCCTTTACTTTTGCTTTTGTAAACCCTAGTTCATAAATCCCTAGCTTAGTGTAGTTTTAGCTAGTTTAGTAGTTAATCTAGTTTAGCTTAGTTAATTAGTTGTTAGTTAGTTGTTATTAAGCAAGTGTTYGAGTGGGTGACKRCTCCTTCATTTGTGGAGCTTGTTGTTTGAAGATTTGGAGCTTTGATTTGGAATGCAATTTGGTAGTAAACTTTCTCTTTCTTTGATTGATGTTGTTGCTCTTGTTTGGTTGAAATAGTTGTGTTGGTTTTTAGATTTAGTTTGTGTTGTTGTTCATTGCTTTTAATTTATCTTGGTAATTTTCAAGCTTGTAGCTCTTGTTGTTCTTGCCAAACTCCATTGTTGAATCTTCAAGCTTTTTTACCCCATTTGTCCAAGCAAACCTTGGGTTTTCAAAAGCCAAATGGGTCTTTCTTCTTTGAGCAATTTGACTTCTTTTCAATTTAATGCCTTTTGACCAATCTCAAATTCAAATGCTTTGATTTTCCCTCCATGAATTATCTTTTAATTGTAAGCTTTATTTGATGCAATTAGTTTAGTAATTACGGGTTTAGGGTTTAGGTTCGTTTAGAACCATTAATAGGAGCTTGTCGAGAATTGGGATTGACGACCTCAATACTTGATCGACATTTGGGATTGACAACCCCGAATCGTAGATTAAGTGCTCGGCGAAAACCGATTTATCGTGGAGACGAACCGAACACCCTAAACCCTCTTGTTCATCATTTTAATTAAAGTCTCCTTTTAAATTCAAGTTTTCGCATAAAACTCAAACCAAACTAATGACTTAATGCTTTTCTAGTGTAGATTAGTGTAATTTGATTAGCAAGAGAGTAAGTGAAACAACTGACCGCCGATTATATCTATCCTCGAGAGACACGACTCGGGAAAACTTACCGCTCTACAATCGACTTCGTACTATTGCGGAGAAGATTTCTTAGAGTGCTAAGAATTCTTCGATCAAATTTTGGCGCCGTTGCCAGGGATAGATTAAGGCAAAAGGTGTTTTTAACTATTTCTCTTGTTATCTTAGTTAGTAGTTAGTTTAAATTGTTTTTTTACTTTCGATGCTCATAATCCTTTGTTGAGTGTTGTGTTTGCAAGGTACTCATTCGGGGAGCCCGATGCCGCCAGCCTACACTCACGGCGATCAAAGGATGCCTCCACCGCTCGATTGATCCGGCCGAGGATGGCAAACTACCAAGCTAGTTTACCATACGACGACCCTTATATCCAAACTCCCAAATGTCCAAACCCTTACATCCAAACTTCCGAGTATCCATATCCGTACACCACTCCCCCAAGCTATCGGGTCCCCTCGACTTACGATGATCCGTACGCTTCAATCGGTGAAGAATGGGCCCCCTCTTTTGATTATTTCGTCCCAAGCCCTTCTTATTCTCCACCGATTTCGTATCCTCATAACCCGATCATGGATCCGTATGCACCGACTCGTGGTCTTTATGATCCGAATTTTGATGATCCATATGCTCAACTCGCGCTGCCTTCTTCTTACCCAAGTTTTGACTCGTATGCTCCCCAAATTAATGATTCATATTCTTGGAGCTACGACTTTTACGACCTACCCACCTCGAGTTCGTATACTCCGAATGACGACCCGTACGCCTCACTTTTTCAAGATTCGTCTATGCCCCGATTCCCAGACTTTGAGACTCTCTCATCCGAGCTCYTGGAGGTGATTCGACAATTGGATGAATGCCTTGCTTGAATGGAGACTTAAGTAGATCAAATTACCAATGAAGTGGACGAGCTTAAAAGACCGTGTCTTGACGAGATGCCCATCTTCGATGTGGTGGATCCCACAGTTGTTGTTGGCAATGCAACTTTTGACGGTCTTTTGAAAGAGGTGTGCACGGAGGTGGAGATAGAGGGTGAGGATAAAGGTTCGGAGATCGGCGTTACCTTTCTCGTGTTCTGTGAAGAAGTTGTAGAGGAACGTGAGGGGGGTGGTTATTTTTGGGGTCTCCAACGGCACTTGGATTGTCGAGCTTACTTGCTTTTGGCAAGGATGATGAAGCTGTGCCGGTTTTGGAGGATGTGGAGTTAATCGAGCCTCTTTTACCGCCACCCGATGCTTTGTTGCTACTCGACCAAGTGGAGGTGGAAGAGGTAGTGGGGGATGTGCTGGATCCTACTCTCTCGTGCCCGACTACGACTACTTCTAAAGTCGAGAGAGAGGAGATTACGGTCGGGGAGATGAAGGAGTACGTCGACCCATTTTGGGATGATCACGTTTGGGTGGTCGACTACTCCCTCTTCCGACCCCCGAAGCAAGCCCGATCTTTTGTTGTCTTGACCTACCGGCTTGCTCGACTTGCCCGCCTTGGTGATCTTTGTCACCCGGTGTGTCTACTCGAGAACACCAAGGCGTGGCACGATCGCCACCTCTTCTTGGATCCCGGATAGCATCATTTGTATAAACCGTCGAGCTATAGACTTTAAAGTAGCTCTTATTGGGAGGCAACCCAATTTGTAAAAAAAAAAAGAGAAAAAGAGAAAATAAAAAAAAATAGAAAATTAAAAAAAAAAACTTTTTATTCTTATTTTGTTTTTGCAACCCCCCGTTTGTTCATTTCTTGTAGGTTGCTTGCCTCAACTCCCGGAGAGGACTTATGCACGACCACGTCACCACAAGCTCGGAGATAGGGGCGTTTCCTTTTCCCTTACACTTTTTTACCGCTTTCATAGCTTAATTTGCAATGAGGACATTGCTAGGTTTTAAGTGTGGGGTGGTGGTTAGGATTCGTCTTAGGATCTTTTAGTTGATGCATGCTTGCTTGTGTTAATTTGAGTAGCGTTTGTGCTATGTTTGCTTGGAACCTTGGCGAAGTGACGCAGTTTTGATGAATTGCTTAGGAGTTTAGATTTTCGATCGAATTTAGTGTACTTAGGTAACTTGACTCGTTGGGAACTTTGTTCGGCTTTAGCTTAGTGCTATCCTTGAGCTCATATAGAACTAGTGCCTCAACTAGCCTCATCGTCGAACACTCTCTATAGGATTTTGTTTTGTATTTTGGAGTCATCAATTGCTCCATGTGCTCGATCGAAAATATTGTAAGTTGCTAGTAGCAACGTATGATCGGAGCCGTTGATTTCTCTTTGTATATATCTTGTATTTAAGTACCTAGTTTCCTTGGGTACCAAAAAAAAAAGAAAAAAAAATGATGATGAATAAAACAAGGATAAGTTATAAATCCTTATAGTTATTAAGTAATAAGACGTGCAACTCTTGCACGTTTCCTCTTTCTCTTTCTTTTTAGATTTTGTTTGTTAAAGAGAGTTGTAGACGATTGGGGCTAGTAGGGAGCCGATTAACGGTTCGGCCGTGGATAGACCTTAGCCGGGTCAAGGACGAGGGGACCGACTTGGAGGGTTACCTAGTATTTTTAGGTTTCGGGAGTCGATCTAAACTTTCGATGTCAAGACATCTTTGTCGTCCTTTTAGCCGAGCTAACGAGCATTGTAGCATACGACGTCTCGAATTAGGTTTGTGCATTAGTTTAGGATCATCCGAGGGTAGTTTCGTAATTCTAGATTAGTATTGCTTGAGGACAAGCAATCATTCTAAGTGTGGGGTGGTTGATTTGTACTTTTTTGTACGCATTTTTTGTTACCTTTTTGTGCCGCATTCGCGTGTGTTTTGCTTGCATTTACGGGTTTTGTGGAGTGGTTTTGCATTCGGTGCATACGGATCCATGCTCGGGTTTTGAGGATACAAAATCGGTGGAGAATAAGAAGGGCTTGGGCCAGAATAATCGAAAGAGGGGGCCCATTCTTCACCGATCGAAGCGTACGGGTCATCGTAAGTCGAGGGGACCCGATAGCTTTGGGGAGTGGTGTACGGATTTGGATACTCGGAAGTCTGGATGTAAGGGTTTGGACATTTGAGAGTTTGGATATAAGGGTCGTCGTATGGTAAACTAGCTTGGTAGTTTGCCATCCTCGGTCGGATCAATCGAGCGGTGGAGGCATCCTTTGATCGTCGTAAGTGTAGGCGGGCGGCATTAGGCTCCCCGAATGAGTACCTTGCAAACACAACACTCAACAAAGGATTACGAGCATCGAAAGTAAAACAATAATTTAAACTAACTACTAACTAAGATAACAAGAGAAATAATTAAAAACACCTTTTGCCTTAATCTATCCCCGGCAACGGCGCCAAAATTTGATCGAAGAATTCTTAGCACTCTAAGAAATCTTCTCCGCAATAGTACGGAGTCGATTGTAGAGCGGTAAGTTTTCCCGAGTCGTGTCTCTCGAGAATAGATATAATCGGCGGTCGGTGGTTTCACTTACTCTCTTGTTAATCAAATTACACTAATCTACACTAGGAAAGCATTAAGTCATTAGATTGGTTTGAGTTTTATGCGAAAGCTTGAATTTAAAAGGAGACTTTAATTAAAATGATGAACATGAGGGTTTAGGGTGTTCGGTTCGTCTCCACGATTAATCGGTTTTCGCCGAGCACTTAATCCACGATTCGGGGTTGTCAATCCCAAATGTCGATCAAGTATTGAGGTCGTCAATCCCAATTCTCGACAAGCTCCGATTAATGGTTCTAAACGAACCTAAACCCTAAACCCGTAATTATTAAACTAATTGCATCAAATAAAGCTTACAATTAAAAGATAATTCATGGAGGGAACATCAAAGCATTTGAATTTGAGATTGGTCAAAAGGCATTAAATTGAAAAGAAGTCGAATTTCTCAAAGAAGAAATACCCATTTGGCTTTTGAAAACCCAAGGTTTGCTTGGACAAATGGGGTAAAAAAGCTTGAAGATTCGGCAATGGAGTTTGGCAAGAACAACAAGAGCTACAAGCTAGAAAATTACCAAGATAAATTAAAAGCAATGAACAACAACACAAACTAAATCTAAAAACCAACACAACTATTTCAACCAAACAAGAGCAACAACATCAATCAAAGAAAGAGAAAGTTTACTACCAAATTGCATTCCAAATCAAAGCTCCAAATCTTCAAACAACAAGCTCCACAAATGAAGGAGAGGTCACCCACTCCAACACTTGCTTAATAACAACTAACTAACAACTAATTAACTAAGCTAAACTAGATTAACTACTAAACTAGCTAAAACTACACTAAGCTAGGGATTTATGAACTAGGGTTTACAAAAGCAAAAGTAAAGGCTCGGAGGAAATGGAGCAAGACCCAAATTCCACCAAGGAAGGGTTAGGATAAGGTTGGAGAAGGTTGGGATTATTTATACAAAAACGCAGGGGCAAAATCGTCAAAAAGTGATAAAATCTCGAGCTGGACCGCGTCTCAGTCGATCGACACAGGAGCAGTCGATCGACTGCTTTCAAAAATTCTCCAAACGTTCTGCCCGCCAGTCAATTTCAACCCCTCAGTCGACCGACCAGTCGATCGACTGACAGACAGCTCCGACTCGTTTTCTCGTTTCAGCTCCTGTCGTCCGCCGGTTATCGCTCCTCGTTCGCGCTGTGTTCTCTTGCTTTGCCCGTTCCAATCCGAGTCGAGTGGGATGCTCCGAGCGTGCGCGGACCACTTGGTCATCCTACGGCCAAAAATACGAAAAAGGGTAAAGATGTACGAAAAATGACTAAAAACTGCACAAAGGCAATAAAAACCTAAAACTAACAAATAGGCCAAAACGACTCCTAAAACCCGTAAATGCAAGAAAAATACACGCGAATGCGACATAAAAAGGTAACAAAAAATGCGTACAAAAAAGTACAAATCAACCGGTATAACACCTCTTACCACACGTCGGCCGGAATGACTCCATTTTTGATAGTATATGGTCGAGAGACCCCAAACTTGAGTACGTATGTACCTTTTTCGGCTACCAATGCTGCACTAGTACAGGAACTGAAGGATTGAGATCAAGTTTTAGTGCAATTGAGATTAAATTTACAGCGTGCTCAGAATCGTATGAAAGAACAAGCTGACCGTCATCATTCAGAGCGAGTGTTCGATGTTGGCGAGTGGGTGTTCGTGCGGTTGCAGCCATATAGACAAATCTCAGTGCGTGGCTACGTTAATCGAAAGCTCAGTCGTAAATACTTTGGCCCTTTCGTGATTTTGAACCGTATTGGTAAAGTCGCGTACCGCCTTTAATTACTTGATATGGCTCGTATCCATGATGTTTTCCATGTCTCTCTCTTGAAGAAGGCTAAAGGGTATAACCCAAAGAGTTCTCCTCCTTCGACGATACCTCCCTACCCAACACTACCTGAAATGCAACCTCTTCAAATACTAGCTTCAAGAACTATTATGCGTGGTGGTCAGWKATACAAGCAATTGTTGGTGGAATGGGATAACTTTCCACTTGAAGACGCTACGTGGGTCGATCTCATGGACTTCAGGGCAGCGTACCCCAGTTTTAACCTTGAGGACAAGGTTGCGATAGCAGGGGAGGGCAATGTTATGACTAATGGGCTGAGACGAGGAGCACGCATAAGATCAAGGCCCAAGTACTTGAAGAAATATCTAGCTTAATAAATATTATATTATGATAATTCTACAATACTCCAGTTGTCAAGTTTATTAGGTAGAGATTTATCTACCTCTTTTGTTGGAGGTAGGCAGATTTTTGACAGCATTGTGGTGCTTAATGAGGCGATTGATGAGTCAAGGAAACGAAAACTGGAAAGATTGTTTTTTCAAGATAGATTTTGTGAATGCCTATGATTCTGCTGATTGGGGATTCCTTGAAAACATGCTTCTCTTCTTTAAATTTCATCCTAAATGGAGAAGTTGGGTTTTGGAGTGTGTCAGAACTGCCACAACATCGGTTTTGATGAACGGGAGTGCGACGAGTGAGTTCCAGTTACAAAGAGGGCTTCGTCAAGGGGATCCTCTATCCCCATTTTTATTTGTTTTGGCTGCTGAGGGGCTTAGTATTTTGATGAGTAGGGCTGTTAATTGTAGAGTTTTCCATCCGGTTGAAATTGGTAAGGAAAATGTCAAGGTGTCACACCTCCAGTTTGCAGATGACACAATTTTAATGGGAGCAGCAAGGGCGGAAAATATTTGGGCTATGAGAAGGGTTTTAAGATTACTGGAAGTGATGTCCGGCCTTAAAGTGAACTTTGACAAGTGCTGCCTATATTGGGAAAATGTGGAGGAACGGAGGCTACATGAGTTTGCCAACATTCTTGGATGTAAAGTGAGAAGCTTGCCATTCACATATCTTGGCATAAAAGTGGGGATTAATCATAGAAAAGGGGTAGAATGGAAAGAGGTGATCAAGAAAGTGAGAACAAGAATTCAAAGATGGGAAGGGAACAAGCTTTCTTTCGGAGCAAGAATCTCACTATTGAACTCGGTCTTAGCGTCCTTACCTACTTACTACCTGTCTTTCTACAAAATACCGAAAAAAGCCTTGAGAGAGATTGAGAGCCTCCAAAGAAACTTTCTATGGGGGGGCGGGGAGTGTTCTAGAAAAATTAAATGGGCCAAGTGGAGTGAAGTTTGCAAAACAAAATTGACGGGGGGTTTAGGGGTTAGAGGGATTGAGAACTTCAATTTAGCTTTATTGGGAAAATGGATGTGGCGGTTTTTGTGTGAAAAAGAGAGTCTTTGGGTGAGGATTTTGGAGTCGAAGTATGGAGATGGGTGGGGGGAGAGGGAGTAGTGTTATCCCTAGAGGGTTAAAGGGAAAATTATCGGGGTGGTGGAGGGATATAATTAATTTAACGGCAGGTTATGGTGGGGAGTGGTTTTATGGAAATTTAGAATGGGTGTTAGGGAATGGTCGAAGGATTTCTTTTTGGGAAGAGGTGTGGGTGGGAGGGGAGTCGTTGAAGTCAAGATTTCCTAGGTTATTTAGTCTAGACAAAAAGAAGAATGTAGGGGAGATGGGGGTGTGGGAGGGAAATGAGTGGAGATGGGTGTGGAATTGGAGACGTCAATTATTTGATTTTGAATTATGCTTTTGATGATTTGGTGTCTCTTATGAGAAGATGTTGTTTAAAAGAAGAGCTTAGTGATGCTTGGAAATGGAGAGGTTCGCTTAGTGGAAAATACATGACAAGAGACGCATAAGGGCTACTCAAACCGGAGGAAGTCTTGAAACAGAATACGGAGAGAATGGAAAAAGGTTTTAAGTTGCTGTGGAATAAGCTTGTGCCACCAAAAGTGGCTGCACATGCGTGGAGGATGGTTCGAGACCGGTTGCCAACAAAGTCGAACCTGAAAAAGCGGGGGGTTGAGCTATCAACAGAGGAGACATTATGTACTTTTTGTCGGGGAGAGGAGGAATCAGCGGAGCATTTTTTCTTTGCATGCAAAAGATCCTATAATATTTGGATGATGATATTTGATTGGTTGAATACTCAGGTGGCGATTCACTTGAAGGCATCCCAAAGTATCCTCCTTCAAAGTCAAATTCTGAAAGGTAAAAGAGGTAAATTGGTGTCGATTTATATTTGGTTGGGGGTAGTGTGGGTCTTGTGGAAGTGGAGGAATGATATGGTGCATAATAATGTGGAGATGGTGGAGGAAGAAATGGTGGAGGAGATTAAGGGTAGAACATGAAGTTGGATTAGTGTTAAGGATCCTTTAGGGTCTAGCTTCTCTTTAAAAGATTGGCTTGCTAATCCTAGATTGTTGTGTTAGTTTTTTAAAGTGTTTTTGGTACATTATTTTTTTTTTGGGTATTTTTGTACCCTTTTATTTTAATGATATTCTCTTTTCTGACCAAAAGTCTACCCACGAAATACTCTAAGCATAGACAGATATATATATATTGTACTGGAGGAAAAACAAAGGGGGATCTTATCCATTTTCATTTTGTTATAATTCTTGTTTTAACATAACATGAACGCAAGTGAACTATGAATTTAGAGTAATTGCTTCTTGGAAGCTAGTGGAATTGGAGCCGGGAAATTGTGATAATTAATTTGTTTTTCTCGTTACTCTGTGCATGTGTGCATTCATTTATGTGTTGTTTTGCTGCTACTAACTCATAAATGACATAATTTGCCTCGTAAATGGACCCGTCTCCATTTCCCGTCCTTTCTCCAGTGCTGTAATTACCAAACCACCTATTACACACACACTTAATTAATTATTTATTTTGATGAAAACAACCATTCATCAATCGTCTGAGACTATTTAATTTACCCCCATCCAATGTCTTTATTATTGAAATTATTCAAAAACATAGTCCTATGCCCAACCCACTCTGATGTTGCTACTTATATCAAATTTTCTTAAAATGTATTTTTCAAAAGTTAAACCAAAAAATATGTGTAAATAATAAGTAATTATAAGTTGTAACCGACAAAATACAGAAAAGTATCACATATTTATTTGAAATTATCACAATTTTAGGTAATATTATTACATACTATAATTTATGTAAATATATCACAAAGTGTAGTAAAAGTATCACAACTTGAGTTAAGAATATTATAATTTTTTGGTACAAATATTGTATGTTATAGTTTTATATCGAGTATTACAGAATGCAGTAAAAGTATCATAAAACATGTGATACTTGAACTATGTTTTATGATACGTGTTCATCCTTTTTAATACTTTTAACTAATGGAGAGAGTGGAACCCAAGCTTGTCAGTTATCTCAGCGGCATTCATAGCATTTGGGAGATCTTATTTGCTTGCAAAAACAAGAAGCATTGTATCCCTAAGTTCATCCCCATTTAACATCCTGTGGAGCTCATCTTTAGCCTCAACAACATGATCCCGATCATTACTATCAAACACGAAGACCAACCCCTTGAGTGTTCTAAAAGTAATGCTTCTGCAATGGTCGGATATTGTCTTAACCCCCAACATCCCAACAATGAAGCTAATGTTCCTGTATTCCAGTGTTTCCACATTAAATTAAATTGTAGGAATGATTGTTATAGTTTCTCTAAGATTGAGTTTGTATAATATTGTGGTCTTACCAGCAACATCGAGACTGCCATAAGAATTCGCATTTCTTTCTTTGGCAACCATTTGACTGAAAAACTTGGTGAAAGATAAATCTTTTTTTTTTTTTGCGCGCGCATTTGATATCGGAGATTTGAAAAGGTAAAGAAAAAGAATAGCAAGGGCAGACCTTGCTGAGAGGCTACCCTAGGAGCAGAGGCGGATAAAGAAAATTTCTTTCGGTGTGGCACTGAGTCACCGATGTAAACAACACAATAATATATAATATAGAGAAGAAAGTAAAAAATTTATTAAGATTATAATAAAAAATCATATTACACTACAAGTACACAATCAAAAATAATAATTAAATAAAAAATTATAAAAATTATTCTCGTTGAGTTTTTATATTTTGCAATAGACTTACAAACGTATAAATATTAACATTTAAAATGAATCATTCTCTAGATACGAAACCAAATAATTGTTAAAAAAAAAAAACTAACTCAAAACTTGAAATTCACATGGATAGAACTAAACAAATCAAATTAATTTTTATTTTTTTTGTAAATGAAATTAAAAAAACCATTGGCTGGAATAAAAGCAAGACATACAAATTAGTAATCTTTACTTACCTCACAAAATCAATTTTCAAGTTCTTGCAATTATAAATCAATATCTCTTAAAAGACTTGAAAATGATGAAAAAATTTCAATTGTAGCGTTCCACCACAAAATTCCCGTCTTCGTGGGACAATTACACCACAACATTTGAAGATAAAATAAGATAAAAACCCATAATTCAAGTTAAGTCACAACCATTTGAACAATTCATAACCAAAATCTATTTCATTTTACACCGAATAACAAATCTCCCAACAAAACTCTTAGAGAAATTGGGACACAATTACTTAATACAAAAGAGAGTTCAAATTTTCTACTTCAGTCAAATGCATCATTGGAAACTATTTCATACATAACTTTAAATTATCTAATTCTAAGAAATTTTTTAGGTTTTCAAAATTTAAAGGATTAATTTCCTTCGTTATCTTTTATTTTCAGCGGTCTTGTTTGTTTTCTTTACTAGTCATAATTTTTTTCTTTTTTTAATTAATCGGATTTCGACCAATACAACAACATGACTTGGATAATTGTGAATTACCTTTCTCTTTTTTGGCTAACTTCCCATTCAATTTGGATAAGGCCACATTACACAAAGTGTGTTTGGTAGGGCACTTTATTAGGATTGTTGTATTTTTTATTTTAAATTCTTAATACATAGTTAATTAAAAAAATAAAAAAAAATGGTGGGGCTTGTGCCACCCAGGCCCCACTATAGATCCACCTCTTCCTAGGAGACACCAAATGTTGCTAAATCATAAGTAATTCCAAAGAGGTCAATTTATATATTTCATATTCACCTGAGGGGTGAAAATGTAAAAATAATTAATTAATTGGCTGCAGATAAAATAACAAGAACACCTTGAATTAGTATTCATGGCATTCATAAGAAAAATCAAGATTATAGTTCTTGTCAACTCAAATATTTCTATCTTGAGATTGAAGAAAAAAAGAAAGAAAAAAAAGAAAGAAAGAAAGAAAGAACGAAAAATAATTTAATAAGTTTATAATCATTTAACAATAAACACAAAAAATATTGTATATAACAACACATCTAAGGAGTAAGAAAGGCTTAGAAGCCGCTTACCATTAATTTAGTTCTTAATGTTTCGCATTCGATTACAAACTTCCTCCACTGATTTCAACTAAATCACCGACCACCACTATGCTCCGGTGTGAAAAATAAAACTAGTAGTCTTGGAGAGTGTGATGCGAGTATTTAAATGGTGGTGGACGATTGTAGTTTTGTGCGGAGGACCGATATGGATCTGAGGTCAAAGTGGAAAGTTTAGTAACTTTTACTAGCGATTTGCGAATAATTGATATGTTAGGTTGTGATCTTTTTTGGGATTTGGAACAAGCACGATAAGTGATTCAGGTGATGTATGCAATTTTAAGTTCTATCGTAGGAGAATGGTAGCAGGGGCGGGAAAACGTGTCGGCAACGGTGGGAAGAGAAGAGAATAAGAGAGGAAAGGAGAAAAAAATATATGTTTGCTCTCATTTTTCTAATATCAACAATTAAATGTGGTAGGAGTTGGGCAGGTCAATTAATGGGATGGATCGGTAGTGAATAGGCTCCAGCGGGTCAATTTGACTAAATGGTTAAAAGTGAATTTATAATATGAGACCGGTCTCATAGGAGACCTTCACTATAAAAATCCTTGTATTTATAGTCTAAGAGCATCCTTAATGTCGTAATCTTAGTAATATTAGACAAAAAACTGAATGATCCCCGACTTTTTTTTTCATTTTAATTATTTGGAAATCACTTTTGTAAAATTTCTCTCACTTTGCCCTCATTTTTTAGACATCATATCGTTTTCTATATTCACATAACACTACTATTTTATTATTATTTTTGAATTTGTATCTCACTCTCCCCTCATTTCCTACATTTCACATTCTTTTCTTCTTAACACATATTTCTATTATTTAAAAACCATCTCTCTATCTCTTTCCCACTAAGAGATGCTCTAACTATCTGTCACAGGTTGCCTCTTGATTTATCCTATGTCTTCCTGGTTGGCTAAGATTGGGAATGATTGTCAAGGAAAGGCGACACGGGAGCACATGTTTGGCATCGAGACGAGTATTATTCGGGCGGTGACTGGTGATGTACTTAAACGATTGGCTGCACTACATGCAACATTGCGTGGGGGTAATTCATCCCTTCGGCGTTCAGGCATTCTTAACCCGATTCATACGGGGAGCGTGTCGCTATTCAAGGAATTGACGATCAAGAGGGGACTAGGCTAACCCTACCAAAACCTGGTCGGGAGTTATATTCGCTCTCCTGATGAGCCCAAGGGAGGGCGAAACCAGTCGTTGTGTCACGGGGCGCTTGTAGTGTATGTGCTAAAGAGCGCACCGTGCGGCTAGTAGTCGATTACACTGACTACGTTTGCCTTAACTTGCTTGAATGCTTGGGCTGTGCGACGCACTCACGCCAGGGGCGCTTTAGTGGCACAGCAAAGTTTGAAAGAAAGATTCGACTTTTATTAATCACGGAAGCGAATTACAAATAGCGTTGATGGAGAGGGGGACGCTCCAGAGCAAAGCTTCTTATTTTTAACAATTCGTTCGTAGACCCTATTCCCCCTATAATAGGCTTAACAAAATAAAGCAAAGTAAACTGACTAGACATTCGAAGGGTTGTGGAAGCCCACCCCTTGCTACCGTAGTAGCGACAAAGAAAATATGTACATTACATCCGAAAGTAAAACACCTACACTAAGGACTCTAACTTGGTGTGCGTTGAAGCTTGGTCTTCCTTGTGCAGTTTCGGTCGACGGCCCGCTGAAGTGGCTGCGGGCCAAGTAATCACGGGCTTTGAAGGGGCATCCCGTGACACGTTGTCTCGTAGATGGCATGTGTATTCGGACTGCAAGGCTTATCCCGTGACACTATCTCACAAAAGTACACTATCGAAATAAATAAACTTGTAATAAGGTTAAGGGTTTAATTAAAAAAAACGATAAACACTTGGCTAATTTAACAATTAGAAAAAAAAATACCCATGACATTTATTTGTCTTATACGTACTTACCCTTTCAGGAAAAAAAATTCAATACCCCTTTTTATATTTATAGAAAATATTACAATCAACATATTAATTTCAACATTGAATCAAACTTTAGGATTACTTTATACAAACGTTAAAGTTTCATTTATATAATCATTTATAAGTTTTAATATAAACATGAAACAATTAGACTCTAATCACTTTCCTATCGATTGCATTTTATTTTAATAGCACATATTTATGTACATAATAACTGCTCAAAGATTTGAATCACGACATTACAAAAAGATTCGGATATCGGAGCATGCATATCCTGATAATAATAATAATAATAATAATAATAATAATAATCGGGATAGAGGTGTTAATATTGATTCTGGTTGACTGAAAAATCATCAGTTTTGATTTTGGTCAACGATTCAGTTAACCATTGACCACAGGTTTTGGTTAGAACCAAAATCATGATGGTTTCCGATAGTTTGGTTTCGGTTCCAAATTTTCACGAACCAAAATCGCCGGTTAAACCGGCAGTTAATCAGAAGAAAAAAATGTCGTTTAAGAAATTATCTATTTGTAGTCGTTTGAAATCAACGATTTGGATAATAGTCGTTGATGATCAACAGTCATAAGATCTAGCTATTGGAATCCGAGCCACCGGTTTGAATTGAAAACCAGCGGTACCAATGGCTAGTTTTTATAAAAAAAAATATCCGTTTCTACTCAAACAAATACCCCCCCTTCCAACACCAATCCTCACACAAATTCATCTCTAATCTTCTTCTTCATCTTCTCTTATTCTTCAGTTTGAAGTTGTTAATTTGTGAAAAAATACTATCAACATTCTTATTTTTCTTCTCATTTTAATAATCTTTCTCTTATAATATTATTATGGTAAACTCTTCTTGTAATATTAATACTAATATTATTCGAGGATCTCGTCGAGGTTGAGTTGGGGGTCGAGGTCCTCGACGAGAACCTTCGGCCGTTGCCGGAGATTAAGTTGCCGATGAGATGACACTGAAAGAATTGATGACTTATATAATCAAATCAATTTCGGTGAAGATAATCAAACCAATTTTGGTGAAAATTTATCCACTTCGGATGAATCTGAATCGTCGGCCCACATCAATCCTGATGAAAATGAGGAAGAAGGGGGTGATAATCGTGATATGCCACCGCTTTGATGAAGATCGAATTCAAAGACGAAGGCGGCAAGTGAATACCAATCCTCCATCTTCCGATTTCATTTCTCAGAAATGGCGATCGATAGTGAACCTCGGGCACAATGCAATTAATGCAAGAATCACTATGCTTTCAGTACCAAAAATAATACCGGCTACGGGACACTCAAATTACACATGAAGAAGAATCATTGCGAAAACTACGACGATAGCTCTCAAACATAAATAAACTCCTCGTCTTCATCTACCGTCGGTGCGGGCGGTCAAGGTACGAGTTCTAAATTATTCCAATATAGTAAAAGTGGTCATAGAAAGTTTCGTGAATGATTTGTTGTTCTTATGAGTCTTCCTTTAAATCATGCGCGTTGTATTTATTATGAAAATTATACTAGAGGTGCATTTAGTTCATCTAGCATTAGAATTTCACGAAATAAAGTTACTCAAGATATTGAAAAAATGGTGGTGAGTATAAGTTGAATTTGATTTTCATATTTGATATTTTGTCTCATAATGTCTTTATATGTTCGGATATTTGGACAAATTCCCTTCGTAATAATAATAATAATTATTATTATATGGGAATTATATATCATTGAATTGATAATTCTTGAACTTTGCAAAAATATTTAATTGCATATAAAGAGTTTAATAGTTCGCATACCGCGGTGAATATTTCACGCAAAATATCCACTATTTTATACGAGTATCATTTTGGTAACAAAAATTTTCCAGTTTTATTTGATAATGCCGCCGCTAATACGGCTAGTTTAGATTTGTTAAAAACCTTTTGTCAACCTTCTATTGGCGGTAAATATTTTCATGTTAAATGCATTTGTCCTATTTTGAATTTATGTGTTTAAGATGTTTTAACTACTTTTAAATATTAAATTACTCCGATTAGGAGTGCGGTATTTCATATTGCGAAACTTAGTTCGATTGCAAAAAAATGGCGAAAATATTGTCGAAATAATGGTTTGCATCCAAAAAAATTTTCAAGTGCCAAATCGTTGGAACTCGACTTATAAATTGCTTAATGATTCTTTTGAATATAGAGAAATATTGTGTGTGCATATTTTGCTAATCAAGATTTCGATTTCATTTTATTTTCCAATGCGTGTGATGATTGTTATAATATGATGTCCCTTACCTCCACACTACTTCTCGATCAATGTATTCAAATTGTATTTATTAGTAGTTCATTACCCGGTTCGCCTGAATTGGGTGAATATTGCTAGTATGTTAAGTAATTGGGTCAAATATTTTCTCTTACATTCCCGATGCTTTTTTGGGAAAGGGCCCGTCGGTTTCTTGTTCTTAAGGATGGCAAAAAATTTTGGCCCGAATTATCGAGTATAAGGTTTAGAAAATCTGCTTACAGTTTATTATGAAGCATTAACATCTTTTTTTTTTTTACAAAACTTAACATTGAGATTTCTAGCCCCATAAGTTGTGCACACCAAGCAAAACAATCTTTATTTACTCTTTGTGTGAATACAATCAATGTTCTAGTGATGTTAATGTGTCACCTCTCCCCCTCCTCCCACTTCTAATGTAAGACCATTGTTCAACGACCCTCGACGAGTTCGAACCCCATATTCGAGGTTGGTTGAGAATACTAAGTAAAAACGACAAATGACTAATGTTAGTCGAACAATGGAATTAGAAAGTTATTTAGGGGCTTTTAAATTGGGAAGTATCCGAAAAAAGCCCGATGGTACTAACAATCTTGTGGAGTTTTGGTCGAAAGTGGCCACTATTTTTTCTACACTCTAGAATTTTCAAGGAGGTTCTCGTCATTCATGTTTCAACAGTTTGTTGAACAGGCCTTTAGCACGGGAGGATTTGTGTTAGATGATCGGCGGTCTAACTTATAGCCCAAAAATCTTGAAAATCAAATGTTAATGAATGATTGGATCAAAGTTGAAAAATGAGAACAGGAACTGCAGTTGGATGAAGGTGAAGACAACGACCATTATCCACATAACGTAGATAAGTAAGGTAAGTATAATAACTATGTGAACTTTTATTCATATACGAGTATACGAAGGCAAGTTAATTCCAATACTAACAATTAAAATTTTTAATATTAATTTCTAATATTAGAATTAAAATCAAATCCTTATTTTTTAAACTCCTTTTCTTTTCCAAAAATAAAAAAACTACGTGGACTTTGATTTTTCTACAAGAAAACGTAAACAAGTTAATTCTAATATTAAAAGGTAAAATGTTTAATTTTATTTTATAATTTCAAAATTAAAATCAAGTCCTTTTAAAAAAATATATTTTTTTTAACTTTTTTACTTCAAAAATCAATTATTCAAATTTTATTCAAGTTCTCATCTATTTATCTCATTCTAATTTTATTTAAATTTCTCATTTATCTCAATAATTCAAATATCATTTAAGTAAAAAAAAAGAAACTACCGATTTTTCGGTTAACCGACCTAAACTGAACCATAACCGGTTCACCACCGGTTCGGATACGGTTTATGTTTGGCCGGTTATTTTAACCGATATTTTGTATCCGCCGGTTAAAAAACCAACCGATTATACACCTCAATACACGCTCACTTGATGTCACATCGTTGCTATAGAGTTTACCTTTACGCACAACTCATCGTCGTGCCAATTTTGTCATTCCTACGCTCATCACTGACTGGATTAGTAGCACCAAACAATTTTTGCACAAATTAACCAAGAAATAAAAAATGCAACAAGGAAAATAAAATACTAACCCACAAGTCACATATATATTACTAGTGTATATATAAAGAGCTATATATAACAGTCACAGGCAAACACTAGTTCCACAACATTAGTAACAATATCATCACACTGATCTTAACATACATAACTAACAACAGTCCCAGAAATTAAGAACCTGCATGTTCGATAATTTAATTAAAAACCATATTCGTCCGTGCGTGCGCGCGCTGCTGATCTCATCATCACCATCATCATTATTTATATTTATTATTACTATATATTTTAAAGGAGAGCGGGTGACATATCCATTGGAAAGGGATTGCCCAAAACATTGTCCATGTAGTTGAAGTGGGGATGTGCGGCGTCCATCACCACAAACTGCATGTCCTCCGAAGGCTTCCAGTGCCGTTTCCTTTGGTTTATGAACCAATTGTTTATTTGCTTCTGGTCCAGACCCGTTGACTCTGCCAGTGCCAGCTTCTGGGATTCCTGCTCATATATATGTTGAATAATTAAACATCGTGATGTCATCTAATTAATACAGGCCGATAGTCACACAACTTGAACTTGTGTACGAATGTTATATCTTATACGCTTGAGATTATCAGTCTAATTGTAAAAGAACCCAAACTACGTTTCAGAATTACAAAAACCCCTCGTGTTTGTTTTCCCATAATTAAAGGGGGTATTTAATAAAAAAATACAAATCTCAGGGGGTGTTATTAGCAATATTTTTGACATTTGGCTTTTCTAAAAACCCCTCAGGTTTGGGGTCATCACAGAAAGACCCCAAAATATTTCAATATTACAAAATCCCCCGGAAAGAGTTTGATTCAATCAATCATATTATGAACAGAAAAAAATATAATATGAAATCGAATCTCAAAGTTTTTTTGTTTTGATAGATATGAAATTTCGCAGGGTCTTTTTGTAAATACCACAAACACTGGGCCAGCGATATCGTAATTATCACAAAACATATAATCCCCAAGAACACAGAATTTAAAATAAATAGTATATTTGAGCTTAATAAAACAATGTTGGTCATTAGCTAATAAATTATAAGATTGCACTACATGTACATACCGAAGGGTAAGGCCATTTGTAATGCCTGCTCCACCAGTCGAGTAACTGTTGGCGAGCCTCCTTAGGTAGCTTCCCTTTCTTTCTCTTCTTCATGAATTCCTGCTTGAGGCTGCCCAAATATCCGCTGTATTTCCGTAAAAGCTGGCCTTTGAGCTCTCGATCCTCCGCTTGAGGGTCTACGAAACTGTTGTTCACATCAACCTCTTCTTCCGACGACCCATTTCTCTCCATTGCTTCGGCACAAGCTGTCGTCACAGAAAATTTATTAAACCCTTAAATGAAGGCATAATTATGTTTATATCATATCAAGGCTTGATTCAATAGAAATACATGAGTAACATTAGCAAGATTTAATCTAGGCTAGGCTACAGACAAAAAAAAATCGATAAATATTGATTAGCATATAAGTACTAAAACGACAAATACGGAAATATTAACATTACCAGTTCATTCATCAAAGGGTACAACATTTGAAGTCTTCATACCCTTTTATTTAAATCCAAATAGGGCTTATCCACAGAAACATATACTTTCAGAATTAAACAAATATATTTATATACACACACACACTTCCATTAAACCTAGCCATGTGGTAAAAACCTAGACTAGAGATAGAGATGTAAAACCATCAACATTTTCACATGAATAACAGTGAAACAAAGGATACAACAAAAGGAAGCCCAAAGGGTTCCAGAAAACAGGAAACAATAAATGTAAATTGCATAGAAAACAGATAAATCTGGAAGAAAGAGAAAGCCATTAAACAATGTATAMGAACCTGCATCTGTAAATAAAAARCACACGATTTTCTTGGAAACATGCACATGCATATAAATCAAGCAGTAATCCAACTCTAAAACAGTAAAGATCTTTGCAGAATAAATAAATGCTGCATATAAATTACTATAAATTTAGAAAGCAACACCCACAAATATAAGATAGATAGAGAGAGGGAAAAAAAAGGGTTTTACCATCACCAGAAGCAGAAGAGGGCGAAAGAGTGAGGGCTTTAAACTGGCACTCAATTCTTGACAGGAAAACCATAGCCTCTTTAAAGGGTTTCGAAAGCTCTTGCTCGTATTTTATCAGCATTTCACAGTACGCCTCCATGAACTGGTCCAGCGCCGGATCCTCGCCGACGCAGCTCGTCCCGTGTCGGCCGCCCATCGCGGCGGCGGACGCGCACGCCTCCTCCAGCTTCGCCACCACCTCCGGCGGCGCTCCTATCTGTTCATCAAACAATAAACAAACAAAAAAAGAAGAGGGTTTTGATTGAAAACGACAAATTCGAAAACCCTATCTCTCAAAAACCTCAAAATTTGGGGAAATTAAGATTATTATTTTTTTTATTACAGATACAATTATTATTTTTGTTTTAATTATATTGATTACCTTTTGACAATTAGCATAAGCAGCCAAGAGACGATGATATTGAGGGTGAGCCATGATCTTAGCCTTGGCAGCGRAGTTAGTTGCTGCATCATTTGTGGTCTCCATGAAATAATAACCAGTGCTGGTGTTATATTATTAGTATTAAGGTTTTGATTATCTCCAAGCATCAATGAGCTGCCGTCGCGGTTGAGGTCATGATGGTGACTCTGAAGAGGAAGAAATAAGTTATTTCCAGTCTCAGGCGGCGGCTGAGAAGGAGAAGAAGAAGAAGCAGCCATATGAGGCATCATTATCATCATGGGGCTAAACCCATTTTGATTATGATTATTATTCCCTCCAAAAGCCATCAGACAAGAATTGCTGCTTGAGCCAACACCACCACCATCCATTATTTTCTCTCCTTTTTGGTGCCTTTTATAAATTTTAAGAAAAAAAAAACTCGAAAATATATCAAGACTCACTCACTTTCTCTCTCCTGTTGTACCACACGCACAAGCAAACTTTTTTTTTTTTTTGGTTTCTCTTTATGAATGTAAACCTAAGCAGGGGCCTCCTGAGTTTTGTGCTTACTGGTTCAGCCTTTTTACAGAAAATCCTAAGAGGAGTTGTTGTTGTCGTAGTTTGTAGTTAGTCAGATTTTTTATGAGGTTTTTTTTTTTTTTGCACTTTGGATGGGGTCTGAGAAAAAGTAGTTTGTTAAGGTTATACTATTATCTTTTTTGCCTTTTGGAAATTGGGGTTCTTGTTTTTTGTTTTCTTATATTTCTCTGGTCATTAACTAGCATTTAATTTTTTGATTTTCTCTCTCTGAACAGACAGAACAAGATGAGTGTGAGTGTGAATCACTGGAAGGAAAAAAGAAAATATTGCAGTGAAGAAAGAAAGAAAGAAGATAAAATATTTTGCAGAGCGCACGCGGTGTTTTGCAGAGGGAGAGAGAGAGAGAGAGAGAGAGCGTGTTGTATGTTATTGTTTTTTAGGGTTTAATAATAATAGTATTAAGGATCGATTGCCCGGGGTTTTATCTTTAGAGAGGCTATTTTTTACCTTCCCAATGAAAACTCAGCTCGCTCACTTTTCTTGCACTGCCACTGAGTCACTGCCATAACTGGCATAACTAGAGAGAGAAACAAGCTTTTTGGAATTCTTGGAGGTTAAAAAAGAAAATTGAAGCAAAAAGAAAAAGATATGTGATGAACGATCAAATCGAGGTGTAGTTTAGTGAAGTGTTATATATATATATATGATATGATGATGGGTGAGGTTTGGTTTTCGGGGCACGGAATCACAAATCCTGTGCTAATGTGTGTGTATATAAAATATACAAATATTTGTTTATGTTTTGTACTGTCATTTACTGTATTGAGCTATTTGTCCACTCTTTTAATATTCGCTTTTATATTGTCTTCTTCTTTGATCTTTAACCCTACCATCCCCAATGCTAGCTACTTAGACTTGACGTGTACTTGTATATATATTGAGAGGTTTTATACTCGATCATTAGATTTAATTTATGATTTGATGTCACATTTATTCATGTTGCTGAATATTAATATGATATTTTGATACCAGGTATTAGACTTGTAATTTTATTTGTCCTCCACTCTTGTGTAATCACGTGAATTGTTAAAAGTTCTTTGCAATAAAATTTTACATTTTAGCTATTAGTTTTTATGAATAATAATTCTTATTTATTATAAAATTCATAATTATTTTTATTGTAAATATTAAATTAGATTTAAAAAGTAAATAATAATATATTATTAAATTATATTTAATGTCAAATCAGGTTTGAAAAGTGAATAATGTTGTATGATAATATGAGTTTAGAATGATTAAATTATTTAGTTATAAGAAGTTGGTTTATATTTGATTTTTGAATTTTATAACAAATTAATATTCGGTATTCGTAATATCAATATTGTTTTTCGAACACTAGGACAAATAGACTCTAAGTTCTTTATGGGCATGTTTGCCCTTGGTTCAAAATAACGGATCGGTATTTTGAACACCGAATATTCGTTTGTTGTGAAATATTAAAAATAAATATTCAGTTAATAATTTCTTGCACATAATCTCTGTCGTAAATTATTCTAATAACACGTATAATTAAAATATTATTAAAAAAAGTATTATAATCACTCACTTTCAAACACGGTTTAATATCAAATACAATATAATAACACATTCTCATTGTTAAAGTATAGAACTAGGTCCTAGTCAACACTCTTTGTCAGCAATTTTGTGAGTATAATCCTTTTTAAGTCACCTTGACTAACAGCTGCATTGTACCTAAACATAGCCACGAAATATAGTACATGCATCTCTAGCCTTCTATTTCGAATCATATGCTAGATGTTCATGTATATATCAAAGGGTGTAGATTAGTTAATGATAGAGTTTCTAGCAAGGGTTAGCATAGGGTTAGCCGCTATTGTTATCTTTATATTCATTAAGGCATACGTCCACTACAACAAATAACACCAACTGGAAGGACACAATTGAAAGGACAAATTTGTCCTTCCTATAAGGTAGACATATAGGAACGACATATACAAGTCGTTCCTATAGGTCCATTTACCTATTGGAACGACAATTGTCGTTCCTATAACTAWAARTGTCGTTCCAWTAGAGTGTCAATCTATTGYAACGARATTTTTCGTTRCTATAACTATAAWHGTCYTTCCAYTAGAMTGRCAATCTATTGGAARGACATTTTTRGTTCCTATAACTATAATTGTCGTTCCAATAGAGTGTCAATCTATTGGAACGACAAGTCCTTCCAATTACAAAAGAAGTCCTTCCAAATATCACTAACTGCATTTAATACTCTTCACCTAATTTTCACCTTCTCCCCACCTTTTCAATAACACTATCGTCGGTTTTATTCTTCCAGACTCATTTTTCTGCCCAAATTTTTTTTTCTTCTGCACTACTCTCCTCTTCAAATCGCCGGCTGTAAATTTCACAAGCTGTAACTGGAAGGACTTGTCCTTCCAGAATGTAGATGATGTTCTTCCAATAAGTGAACTTGAAGAAACCAAACAAAGGTACGATTTCAATTCTTACCTCTTATGTTTATTTTTGTGTTATATTTTAAGAAGTTCGTATCAATGATAGATGAAATGCTTCTCCCTGCCTCCATTGTTTGTTTTTGTAWTATATTTCAAGAAATTTGCATCAATGTTAGATAAATTGGGGGTTCAATCATTTTTCTTGTAATTGGAAGGACATGTCCTTCCAGAATACTGTTTTGTCGTTCCAGTAAATAATTATGTTTGGAAGGACTTGTCCTTCCAGAGTTTTGATTTTGTCGTTCCAGTAAGTTATTTGTTTGTATTTGTTTTCAAACTAAAAGAATAGAAATTTGCTAATGCACACCATTCCCACAATCAAATAGAAAGGAAAACTGTAATTTTATGTATTATAATTTTCTAATATTTTTGGGTTGCTTTGTGCTTTTATATATATATATATATATATATATATATATATTTTGTAATCAATCCACACTTATATGTTAAGTACTAAAAAAAATGTGTAATTTATGTAAATATGCATAAATAAATGAGATAAAAAATTCAAAATAGAAAGAAAATAATCAAAGAAACTAGCCCACACCTTAGGGGTAGTGTTTATAAATAAACGTAAAAGATATGGTTTATTTTTTGTAAATAATTTATAATAAATGAGCTAAGAATTTACCCGATTATTTTGGTTCTTTTTCCAGCTTTCAAATATGGTGATGGATAAGAGATGGACGCAGATTACAAATAAAATGTCACTAGAGTTCAGGCGTGGAGTGAATGAATTTATTAACATGTGTGGGCCTCTTGTGAATAAGAGAGTCTTGATTAAGTGCCCGTGCAACAAGTGTTTAAATGTGGAGTCTCGGGAGTTGGAAGCTGTTCGGATCCATATTCAGAGGTATGGGTTTGATGCATCATATGATATTTGGATTCACCACGGAGAGCATTTACCAGAACACGAACCTGGTCCGTCAGCCGTTGACTTTGAAATGATGGATGAAATGAGAAATGTGATGGCAGACGTGGACCCAGATGATGAGTATGGGTTTGAGGGCCCTGACGAGCAGRATCATAACTTGTACGAGGCGATGAACACTAAATTGTATGAAGGGATATCTTCATTCTCTTCACTAAATTTTCTTGTGAAATTGATGAATATCAAGGTGAATAACAAGTGGACCAATGGATCTTTCAATGAGTTGCTTAAGTTATTGAAACTCGCATTCCCACTGATGAAACTTGTCAACTCACATTATGAGGCTAGGAAGTTGCTTGAAAGTTTGGGTCTCGGCTATGAGAATATACATGTATGTAAGTATGATTGTGCACTTTTTTGGAAAGAGCATGCTCATAGAGAAACATGTCCAGTTTGTGGAGAGTCACGTTGGCGAGAGAATAGTGAAAAAGGTTCTAAAAGCAAAATTCCACATAAGGTTATGCGATATTTCCCTATGATCCCAAGATTGAAAATGTTATTTGCAATGGAAGAGACTGCAACACTTATGCGTTGGCATAGTACTGAGCATCATACAAGTGAATATGTTATGACTCATCCGAGGGATGGCAAAGCATGGCGTGCATTTGACTCTAGACATCCAGAGTTTTCTAGTGAGCGACGCAATGTTCGTCTTGGACTTGCGGCTGATGGCGTCAACCCATTCGGTGATATGAGTCAGGTGTATAGCATGTGGCCAGTAATATTGACAGTTTATAATCTTCCGCCATGGCTATGCATGAAACCGGAGTATTTGATGCTGGCACTATTGATACCTGGACCTAAATCCCCGGGAAAAGATTTCGACATTTTCCTACGGCCTGTTGTTGATGAATTGAAGATTTTGTGGTCAATTGGTGTAGACACACTTGACGCTGCCACAAAAAATCATGGTTTATTTCGCATGCGAGCAGCATTAATGTGGACAATTAATGACTTCCCAGCAAGAAGTACTCTGTCAGGGTGGAGTGGGCAAGGTTACATGGCTTGTCCCACATGTAATGATGAGACCCCATCTATGCGCGTATTGGGTAAGATAATATACTTTGGTACTAGAATGTTTCTTCCGATACACCATAGATGGAGGAGTTCGTTTGACTTCAATGGTCTACCGGAACGTCGGAGTCCTCCAGTAAAAAAGACAATGAAAGACATATTGGTCCAACTAAATCGAGTCAGACCAAAGATATCTGGGAAACATAAGAGTTATGGTGGTGCAGGGACCCGTAAATATGCAGATGAGTTGAATTGGAAAAAAAAAGAGTATTTTTTTTGAGCTCCCTTACTGGTCTAGTAATGACTTGAAACACAATATCGACATGATGCATTTAGAGAAGAATGTGTGTGATAGTGTCGTGGGCACCATCATGGATGATCCACTGAAGTCGAAGGATACTCTTAATGCAAGACGTGATCTAATGAGAATGAATATTAGGCCAGAGTTGCACAATATCGAGGATAGGGGTAAGATACTGAAGCCAAGGGCTCGTTACACACTACCCCCAGCCAAACTAGTTGAATTTTGCAATTGGATCAGGTCTGTGAGATTTCCAGATGGATTTGCATCAAACTTGAGAAGGTGTGTACCTCCAGGTCAGGGCCGCTTAACTGGATTGAAATCTCATGATTGCCATATCATAATGCAAAGATTATTGCCAGTGGCAGCCCGTGCATACTTGGACAAGGATATATCTGATGCTATAATAGAGTTATGTAACTTCTTCAAGAAAATGTCTGCCAAAAGTTTGAATGTGAGTGACCTTATCTCAGCCCAGTCGGATGTGATTATTATCTTATGTAAATTAGAGAAGATTTTTCCCCCAGCTTTTTTTGATATTATGGTCCATTTGGCTATTCATCTCCCTGAAGAGGCAATTTTAGGAGGACCCGAACACCTGAGATGGATGTATCCAATTGAGTCATATTTGAAGGAGCTCAAGGGATGTGTAAGAAACCTGGCTAAGCCATAGGGGTCCATTGCCGAGGCATATGTGGCAAAAGAGGCATTGACATTTTGTGCTCGTTATTTCAATGACGTAGAGACAAAGTTCAATCGACCCCGTAGAAACCCGATATGTGAAGTGACATCACAACTTTCAGTTTTTCGATCACAGTGCATCCCACTTGGAGGTCGCAAGAGCGTAGCTCTATCTCCGGAGAAGCATAAGCAGGCACAATTTTACATTCTCAATAATTGCCCCGAAATAGACATGTATTTGCAGTAAGTGGTTACATCGTTTTAATATTTAATATGTTATTTATTCAATGTTTGGTAAAATCTTGTGGCTTATATATATATATATATATATTTTTTTGTGCCAGAGAACACAAGCAAGAGTTGTTGGCTCGTGGTGTTAGTGACTTGGAGTTTCATCACAAGCATGGATTTGCAGATTGGTTATACAAAAAGGTACGTCCTAATCCAATCTAAATATGAACCAACATGAATTATGGGTTTATTAAGCTTATTTTTTTTTTGACCCAAGTTAAATATGAACCAACATAGATATTCCCCAAACAACAGAACTAAAAAAATTTAAAATTAGTATATTGCTCCCTTCATCTCAAAAAACGAGACTTTAGTTCTTAATTCATGAACTTCAGGTATATTATAATCCTCGGTCAGTATCTAAAGAAGTGTACGCATTGGCGTCTGGATGTGATAATTTTGCCCAATCATATGGTGGATGTGTAGTTAATGGAATTCGTTTCTGACTCATGATCGTGACATTCGTCGGCTAACACAAAATAGTGGTGTGTCAGTGCCTGGAGTGAGTAGACAGATGTATTATGGCATTTTACAAGAAATTCTAGAACTTCATTATACTAATCGATTGTCGATTGTCCTATTTCGATGCAAATGGTTTAAGTCTGATCATCATCGACATATTGTGCATGATAGAAACATCATAAATATAAACACCAGCACCGAGGGTTACAAAGACGACCAGTTCATACTTGCCACTCAAACTAGACAAGTGTTTTATACCAATGACCCTTCTCGTCCTGCAAAATGGCAGATTGTCCATGAAGTTCACCATACTGTGGATGCTAGTTCATCGACAAACTTATTAACTGAAGTAGATCTATTGCACCCCGATAACTCTTCACAATTCTCACTTTTTGTTGATCTTGGGAATCTTGAGTCTGTTGAGCTACATCAAGCTAACATGCCGTTTGACCACGTTGTTGAAACTCATGGTCCATCTTCAAGTACAACTAGATCACATGACATGTATAGCGATGACGATGACATGGAAGATGACACCATAGCCGAGTACGAAAATGATGAACAACAAGATCCTATAACGAGTGATGATGAAACAAGTGATGATTTGCAAACACATGACAGTGATTCCGATTGACATAGTGACAATATTATTTTATCATTTGATGTGTATAATGGTTATTATGATTGATATCATGATGTTGCTAGTATTATCTTCTAATGATAATGATTATTATTATTATTATTATTATTATTATTATTATTATTATTATTATTATTATTATATTATTGTGCAATCAAATTCACATAATTTTTTTTAATCATTAACCGTTATTATTATTATTATTATTATTATTATTATTATTATTATTATTATTATTATTATTATCACCATTATTATTATTATTATTATTATTATTATGTCTATTATTATCACCATTATTATTATTATTATTATTATTATTATTATTATTATTATTATTATTATTATTATCACCATTATTATTATTATTATCACTATTATTATTATTATGTCTATTATTATCACCATCATCATCATCATTATTATTATTATTATTATTATTATTATTATTATTATCACTATTATTATTATTATTATTATTATTATGTCTATTATTATTATTATTATTATTATTATTATTATCACCACCAAAAGAATTGGATAAGTGAACACCACCATAAGGAATTGATAAGCGGCAAATGAAATTTAGGGAGGCGGTAATGAGAATTGGTACCAAAAAAATAGCGGCAAGGGTTCTTATTCCAAAGCCCGTTTCCATCTTTCTTTTTCTCCCTAAACTGAAGAACAATTGAGCTATCGCAAATTCTAAAGCCCGTTTCAATCTTTCTGTTTTTTTCCCCTAAACTGAAGAACAATTGAGCTATCGCAAATTCCAAAGTTCGTTTCAATCTCTCTGTTTTTTTCCCCTAAACTGAAGAACAATTGAGCTATCGCAAATTCCAAAGTCCATTTCAATCTCTCTGTTTTTTTCCCCCAAAACCTAAAAAACAATCGAACAATCACAATCTCCAGGACGTCAATATCGATCTTTTTGTTTTTTCTTTTTCCGAGCCTGAAGAACAACCGAAATCAGAAATCTCCAGACTTTTTGGTAAATCTCTCAATCCAAGTAAGATTTTTGGACTGTTCGTTATTTTATTCAATTTATCAGATTTATTTTTTTTTTGTTCCGTTTTGTTTGTATCTAGTTACGCGGTCAGATTCTGTGTGTACAATGGCGAATTTTGTGTGGTTTATTCTTTTTTTTGGGCCTTTTAGGTTTTGAAAAATTAAATAATGCATATTGGGATGATTAGGTAGATATTTATTTCCCTCTTAAGTGCGAAACACTTATTTTTTAAGATTTTTTAAACGCCCATCCAATTTCATTTTGATGATGTAGATTTCTGAGGGCAATAAAGCGAGCCACACTGCTTCGGTGAACTAAAATACCCCTGGTAATTAACGCTTTTTTTTTTTATACTGTTACTAACAGGTATTTTTGTATTTTTTTTCTCAACTCTTTGTAATATCAAGGATCATTTGTAATTATCGAAACGGCTTCGTGTGTTTTTTATAATATAATTATTATAATGGGATAAATTTACAAGAAATGTAAATTTCCAAGCAACTCCTTTTGTGATGTTTTGATCCAATAACTCTTGGATTGATTGTTTTTGGATTAGTTATTTTAAAAGTAAGTTTTTGGTGAATATYTGCATTATTTTCCTTGCTGTTTTTGCCGACGTTATGTTTTGTTAGCATGGGAAATGATTGGTTAAAAAATGCCATTAGTTAGGAAATGGTATTTCATCTGAAAACTTTGGGCCTTGTTGGTCTGCTAGGCTTTCGCTGGTAGGCTGGGTCAGGGTTATTTGATGTCGGCTCAGTCTTGTTGGCCCAGACTTTTTTTTTCTTGTCTCTGTTTAATTATCTATTTGTTAGTTTTGAAAGTTGGGAGTCCTTGGTTTTACTTTGAATGAATTTGAATATTTATTTCTTGCTTACCTATCCAAAGAATCAAACTATTGTGGAGTAATGAAGTATGAATGCCGAGAAGTAGCAGCCAATGCTGATCCAGGATTTGTTTTGAGTGATTGGCATTCTAGATTATTTGAAAATCATAATGGTTCGTTAGTTTGCAGCATATGCAGATAGTGCATGACACTTTTATCTGGTCTGGATGAGATTATTTGTTCCTTGGATCTGACCGTAGGCAAATAGTCAGACTGGTAGTTGAATGAGATATATGATGATTGAAAATTTTGCAGTGATCTTATATGTAAAATTTAATTATTTTTCTGGACATTAGGGATTGTGTTTTATTATTTTTGCTTTTATATTTCTACACACAATTGATATGAATTGTTTCTCTCTTTCTTGTTTACTTTATAGTTTCTAATGGCAAGTGTTTGTCATGGTGGAGATGAAACCCCAAGACGTCGAAACAAGAGAAAAAACAGGCAATGTGAATCTGAAGACAGTCAAGCGCATGACAGTAAGTGATTGTTCATATATTTTTTTGTCAATATTAATGTTATTATATATACTTGACATTTTTTTTAAGACAACCATATGTCTGATTAACATAATGTGGACATTCTAATCTTCTCCCCCTATAGGTGCACCAATCACAAAAAAAATCAAAGCAGACCCGATCAAAATCTACGGGTCAGAATTTACAAGAAATGTGGGTTGCATCGGGAAAAAAGAAGCTGCCGATTGAGTTTGATTTTCATGGAAAATCTGTCCTGCCGATTGGCCCCAACCAAAAGTATTATACACGGGCAATCAGCAATAAGATTAAGGAGATCGTTATCCCTTGCCACAAGAATTGGGCTTCAGTTCCAGATGAACAACAACACAAAGTTTTTAAACGAGTATCGGTAAGTGATTTGTAGTTTTTATAGAATTTCTGTGTTATTTAATGTTCGGCTTAACTTATTTATATGTAATAAATTACAGAAATACTTTGATCTGAAATGTGACCTTACCAAAAGTCAATACAATGCGGTAAAAAAGTCCTTTGAACAAACAGCTGCTTCACGTTACAGTCGTTTCAAGGCCTCGACTCACTCTTATTACCAGAGCCAGCTAGAAGACCCACAAAATCCAAAATTCTCTGCTAATTACTGGAGCATGACCGATGAAGATTGGGAAAAGTGTGTTGCTTTGTTTTCTTCGCCAGAATTCAAAGTAAAAATTTTAAATCATTTTTTGTTTTTAACTTATTCCATTATATTTTTTCTTACTAAATTATTATTGGCCAATGCAATCACAGAATAGATCGATTAAGAATGCAAACAATCGAAAAAAACAAAAGTATCCTTGTTATCAAGGATCCAAGAGCCTCGTTGCTCACGCTGTGGACTGGGTACGTTTAATTATTATTATTATTATTATTATTATTATTATTATTATTATTATTATTATTATTATTATTATTATTATTATTATTATTATTATTATTA
>BMAC01000782.1:200071-221243 GCA_014905375.1 Phtheirospermum japonicum
CTACTCGAAATGAATATTTTGGTTGATGTAATTTGAATCGTAGTTTGGTATTGAAGATTATAATCGTTTTGACTACTCGTAATGAATATTTTGGTTGATGTAATTTGAATTGTAAAAATTGTGTATATGCTTATATCAAATTATTTTGAGTTATTTACGAATTCCTATCTTTTGAGTTTAACTTATAGTAACGATTTTTTTTTTATACTTGGCAACGTCAAAAGTTGAACAAAATTTTGTTTCAATAGGAATGACAAAATAGGAAGGACATGTTGCTCCAATTTGTGTTACACTATTGGAGCGACTTGTTGTTCCAATAGACCTATAAGCACGATATTTTTGAGAAACAGAAATTTGAAAATTGGCACGACATGTCGCGCCTATTGATATTTAAGTTATAGGAACGACAAAAAGTCGTTCCAATAGAGCTATAGGTAGAGGTCTATAGGAACGACAAGTTGTTCCAATAGGACCTATAAAACACGATATTTTTGAGACGCAGAAATTTGAAAATTAGCACGACATGTCGTGCCTATTGGTATTTAAGTTATAGGAACGACAAAAAGTCGTTCCAATAGAGCTATAGGTAGAGGTCTATAGAAACGACAATTTTGAAACGACTTGTCGTTCCTATAGACCTAAAGGAAAGACAACAGCATGTATAGGAACGACTTTTGTCCTTCCTGTTGGTCTTATTTGTTGTAGTGATCATCCATGAATGTTGAAAGCTAAAGTAATCTCTTGTCAGGGACGTAGTCAGAAATTTTGTTCATCCTGAACTGCCCAAATATAAATATTTTAGTAGGTCTTTTTCATATTCGCTGTACGAATTTTTTTTGTTATCCCGTTATATTACTTGAACAAAAATACATATTTTTATGGTGAAACGTCATAGTTAACATAAATATATATGTTCAAAAAGTATGCATTTAACCTTTAAAATATGCATTTTTGTTTAAAAAATATGAATGTCTAATGGAAACCTTGTATGCTTAGTGTACAACAATTCTAGCATATGTTTGTGTGTGTTTAAATCAAAATATAATAAATTACTAGTAATTAATTAAAAAAATAAATAAATATTATGTGTTATTAACTATGACAGTCATAACTCTTGACTAACTTAAACACTTAAAAAAATGGCCAGTACTTTATGCGATTCGAAAAATATTTTGAGGTTGAGACGTAATTTAACAGCAGATTAGACAATTAACTCACATCCAACAACTCTAAAAAAAATACGTGTAAAATATTCTATATTAATTACAAATATTAATGATTCGAATAAGAAATAAAGTATTACAATCGCATTTTGAAAGTGGATGTGTCGTGAAGTTTTTTTTATAAAATAAATTGCATTAATTATTGATTTAGTATCAATAAACTCTCATTTAACGTAAAAAGTTCTCTTATATAATCAACCATCACTAATATAATTTATGGATTTTAGGCTAAAATAATTGAAATATAATTAGATTAGAATAAATTTAATATGGGCTATTATCTATTTTTCTTCAAAATATAAATAAAATAAAAGTAAAATAAGTAAATGAACATGGGCTGGAGCCCAACCCAGCCCTTGGGGTGGCTCCGCCCCTGTCTCTTGTTGTTAATAGAACTCTAATCTTTATTCTCATTAATGCATCCTACAAAAGCTTTCATGGTAGCAAAGAGGGCCACGTCTTGACTTTGATACATCCCTTGTAGTTTTTCACCTTTTATATCACTTGAAGCTGAATGGCTGATAATAACACCCCTCGCTTGGTTGCATCTACAACAAGCACCTCACAGACCATACCTCTCAATCAAAATCATATAAATCCTTCCATTCCACAAAATCTTATCCTTGTTCAGCCACAATAGCAACTTATATCTGTTAGTTGACTGGAAATAACTATTTGATCTGAAAACAACAAAGCTTTGTTGCAGTCACTGGTTCTGGCCTTGAGGCTTATCTCACAGGCAACATTGTTTCACCACCTAGAATTCTCAGGAATCCAGACACTCAACAAATTACCCTAAACCCTGAATATCAAACCTTTTTTAGGCAAGATTAACTATTGGCCTCTTGGATCCCCTCTTGTCAGAGAGCATTCTGATACTCATGGTTGGACCGTGAGATGCGGAAAATGCTTGAAAGTAACTATGAAACTCAATCAAGTGCCAAGACCATGCAACACAAGGTTCAACTCCAAGTAATGGAGAAAGGTAATCTATCTATGATAGAGTATCTTAATAAGGTCAAAGTGTGATGTGATAATCTTGGTGCCTCAGGTCACGAGATAGAAGATTTTGATCAATTGTAACTCTTACTGGTCTTGGAAGTGAAAATGATCCAGTTGTTGTAACTATTACTTCTTGTCTAGACAAGTGGTCATTCAAGGATGTCAGTGCACTACTCTTAATCTTTGAGTTTAGAATTGAGGACTCTCAACCTCAGTTTGATGAAGGAAATATTCTACCTGCAAAATTGGCAGTTCAAAATTAGAACATCGTAGAAAATGAAAACAGTAGAAACCAAAGAAGAAGCTAAGATTCAAATAGAGGGGGAAGAAGAGGAGGTGCTAGAGACAGAAGTGGAATGAGATACTACAACAACAGAGCTGGTTGTCAGATATGTGGATATAATAATTACATAGCTCCAAAATGTTACTAAGGACGGATCTCAACTTTTATCCACAAAACAATCAATATCAACCTTCTAGAAACTAAAATAAGAGTCCATTTAATGGAAACATGAATCAGGATGGTGCAAATCAAGCGTCTATGTTGTCTATGGTAGCAACACATGATACTGGTTCTGATTACAGCTAGATTCCAGATTCTAGTGCCTCCAACCATGCCACACCTGTCTTTGCAAAATTCAACACCTCCTCAGACTACAATGGTAGCAATTAGTGGCATCTATGTAATGGTACATGTTTGTTAATATCTAAAATAAGCAACACAACTATTATATGCTTTAACTCACATGATAAAGAGATTTTTTAGTTTCATCCCCTTGTTTGATTTGTTAAGGATAAACTCTCGGGGTTACTCTTCTCCAACGGAAACTCAATGAAGGACTCTACAAGTTTGGCTTATCTCCATTCCAGCCTCCCATGCTATCCTATAACTCCTTTAGTTTACAAGCTTCAAATACTTGGCATTGTAGACTCGGTCATGCTGCTAATGATGTTGTTGTTAAAGTTCTAAAAGACTGTAATATACCCTTCTCTAATAAAGAGTTTTTAAATTCCCATCTTGATGCTAGTCTTAAGTTCAAATCTCATTAATTGCCATTTCGAGTTTCTTTTATGAGTATCATGAAGACTTTGCACTAATACTCATAAATTTGGGGACCATCACCTAGTAAACTCACTAATGGCAGCACATACTATGTTATATTGTTGATCACTTTACTAAGTATTCTTACATTCACTTATCAAGGCAAAATATTTTAGTCCTTTGTCTATTTCAAAGATCTTGTTCTGAATCAGTTTAACAAAACCATTATAGCTGTTCAAAGTGATTGGGGTGGTGAGTTCACAAATCTCTCCAAATATCTTCATGAACAAGGCATTATACATAGAGTTTCATGTCCATACACCTCTAGCAAAATGGAACTACTGGGAGGAGACACAAGCATGCCATTGAAGTACGTCTATCATTGTTAGCTCACTCCCGCGTTCCTCAAATACTGGATGGAGGATTTTCAGACTGTTATTCACATCATAAATAGAACTCCCAACAAACAGTTGTCCTACAAATCTCCTTTTGAGTCCCTACACAACATTAAACCTATATATTCCTTCTTGAGAGTGTTTGGATGTATATGCTAGCCACACATAAGGCTTTATAACAATCATAATCTTGAGTTTAGAGCAGTTCCTTCTACCTTTTTAGGTTATATTAAAGGTTACAAAGGGTATAAGATTCTCTTACCCTCATGAAAAATAATCTTGAATATAAATGTTATGTTTGTTGAGAACCAATTACACTTCTGCAAGGATGTCAATCAATCACCTTCACCATGAATTGTTGAAGCTTAAGAAAAGCTGTTGACTTTTACAAAAAAAAAAAAAAAAAAAATACCCCCCCCCCCCTCAACCTGGATCAGAAATGGTCGTAATAGTTTGTCCAAGTGGCAGCTTCTTGTAAATACATCAGCAGGTTGCTCTTGTGTTGGAACATATCTAACTTCAAGTTGCTTGGCTATAACACTTTTTCCCTGACAAAGTGAACATCTATTTCATTGTGTTTTGTCTGAGCATGAAATACTGGATTTGAGGCAAGAGCTGTTGCACTTTGATTATCACACCATATAACTGGACAGGACTGCAAATGTAACCCTAGTTCAACAAACAGATGCTTTAGCCAGATAAGATCAGAGGTTGTGTCTGCTAATGCCATGTACTTAGATTCAAAACTTGATCTAGACACAACATTTTACTTCTTTGAGCTCCGAGTTAGAGTATTTTTACCAAGTAGCATACAATGTCCACATGTACTTCTTCTGCCATCAATATTGTTTGCCCAATCCACATCATAGAAACCTTCAAGAATGACTCTAGAAACAAGTGTTAAATGAATCCCAGTTGCAAATGATCTTTTGAGATATCTTAACAAATCATTCAACTGAATAAATTATAAAGATGTTAACTTTAAAAAAATTTAAAAGCATGTTCTTTCCCGTTTGACACTACATCATAAGCATAAGTTTGTTTATTTTAACAAGAGTATGGTCTTGAGATGATAGAAGAAGAAAATTGGGTGGGGCAATTATCGACAGAAAACAGAGGAAGAAATATCAACTTTAAGGCTTTCACCACTACGATTAAACTGGAATGGACCATAAATTTTTTTCTAATTATTGCCAAAGTTGTAGGGGGTTTTGGCACCAAAAAATGACATGTGTTTCGTTTTGCAAATAATAATGAAGGTGATGCGTTTTTTCTGCAAACTTAAAAAGTTTGATACTACTGACTCAAATTTTGAATACTTGATCAACAATTTTTTACAATCTAACTCTACTATTATATCACACCTACACCTATTATTTATTACATCATCATGAAATTTGGATAAATTATACATACTACTAAGTAAATACAATATAATAATTCAACAACATCAACTTTTCATTCATGAATTGACATATACATATAATATAATAATACAACACCATCAACTTTTCAGATATGAGTTGATATCTCGAATAAAAATTCAATGATTCTGAATATGATAATAAACAAGAATTCTTGCTCTAAAACTTTGAATACCACAAGATTCGCAATACCAAAAACCAGAATTCCTACGAATGTTATTCCAAACAGACCCTTGAGTATATTAACTGTTTTAATGAACTCTGTTTAATAGGATAATGTTGGATCGTAAATTATCTCACTTTGTATAATTTGATATTGAGATATTGAAAGTCATATGTTTCAAAGTGTGAATTCGAATTTGGGAGTGACGAAATCTTGAAAAAATAAGCTATTACAAACTTATAGTAGTTTTTAAGTCACATTAGTCCGATTATACTAGATTTGTATAATTTGATATTGAGATATTGAAAGTCATATGTGATTGGCTCGATGAAATAATGCCCAAGTTGAGACTCTTCAAACCATTGTGTCTAGATAGTTTATATCATTACAGTTATTAGCAGTCACCGAATAATGATGCACGCATCATACATGCATGATCATACACCAAATAATGACAAGAATTCTACGGCCATGCAAAATGCCAACTCACCACCTTGTACAGAATGTGTATCAGATAGGTTTTGAATTTCTATCATGCAGCTCTTCATTAGTTGCCATATGTATGATCTTATCTTGTATGTACACACGTATAGACCTAGACTAATCTAGACTGTATTACTAAGCTTATTTATGTTACAAACACTACAAAAAAACAGTGAAATATTGACGGACTGTACCCGTCAGCAAACTGATGCTGACGGGTAACGCCCGTCAGCATATTTGGCATCAGTAAATGATTTGATGACGGCATTAACCAACCCGTCAGAATTTACCGATGGCTTGTTGACGGGTTTGAACCACGAGCCCCCTATACCCGAAACCCGTCAGCAAATTCAAATAATACTGACGGGTTTGTGCCGTCAGCATTTTCATATTTTATTTATTTAATTGAAATCTTTACCTGTTTTTATTTCACATATCAATAATTCAATACGAAAACTAATTTGGATTTTCCGAAAAAAATATAAAATTAAAAATAAAATGTAATTAATTGACAATTTTATTCTATAATGTATAAAACATAAACAAAGTACCAAATATAAATATTATCTTCTCCTAAATCAACTAAACCGCCGCATCATCATCAGGAGCAGGAGCAGGAACTAGAGCAGCAGAAGCATCAGAGGACCGCCATCGACATCGCAATGTCATCGCTACGGCGACTTCCCTCATCACCCGGTAATGGAGAGCCTCCTCGTTTTGTAACATCTAACGTGTATGCTCCTCACGCATTGCCTGGAGCTGCTCCTGATGTGCACGCTCGCTCGCCTCGACCTGGCTCTTCAAAAGCTCCATTTGCGTCTGGAGCTGCAAGATACGGCTATCAGGAACAGAGGAGGTATCGCCTCTGGAACTCTTCGAAGCCAGAAGAGATCCTAAACATCCCGTGCCAAACCGCCGACCCTTCTTCATTCCGACGACCTGCTGATAGACCGTGTTCTCGTTGACGAAGGTAGGATCCGGTGATGAAGCACGAGCCTCCTCCAGACGTCTCTGATACTGCTCCTGCAATATTTTCATTGATATATTATTTACCGTTACGAGGATTAGAAACAAAAGATATAGATTTATATTAATTATATCTAAAAAATACTTACAAAAGTCTGATGTGATTGAGTATCAATGAAAGAGCCGTCTGGTCTATGGTGCATGGCCAGGAAAAGTTCGAATGCATTGGGTTCCTTACCCAAATCCTCGCGGTGTATACAATGTTCCAATTATTTTTTAATTATGAAATAATTAAAATTACTTACGAGTTAAATTTATAAATATACTTTAAAATGACTTACGAGCCGACGTACATGACTAATCGCAGTGCGAGACCCTCCTCTGTGCTTGGATATCCCAGTACCAGGACCACCGGGATCGCTCGGCCTGTTTCTGCTCGCCTGCTCTAACTGCTTCTTGTTTTCCGGCTTCTCGAACTCCACCAGCCATCTTTTCCAGATCTGATCGCCGACGCACGTGGCCACCTTCCCCTTCCATGTCTTCTTCCATTCATTGAGACGGCTGCGCCATGAGGCAGTCATAGAATGATAGAAATTCTTCTGTACGTCCGCCTCGAAATATACACTCATGTCCTAATAACAGCGCTTCTGCAAAATAAAATAAAACAAAACAATTTGATTAATAAAAGTTATTATATATAATAACTTTAAAAAATAATATTAGTTTAATTACCAAAAACTCGAGCCACCACAACTGAAGATGAGAATGGGGAATATGTTGGTACTTCCACCCATCGGGGTGTACAAGAGCCTCGTGAATCAGCCGAAGGATAGTCGGTAACTCCGACGAGTTACTACGTAGCCTGGTAAAATATAGAGTTTATTAGGGCAATATATTGAAATAATGAATTTATTACTTACAAAGATTAAATTAAAGTTACTTACCTTGAGGGGACGACAAAGATCTCGATCATACCAGGACGTGATGCCATGAGTCCTCTCGATGTACTGGCCTCGGACGGTATGGCTAGAACGATCGACGGGTCGTCGTCGATAAGTCCATCATATCATCGTCTTTGTCGTCCATCTGACGATGAGATGATGATGGACCAAGAGAAGCACGGCCCGAAGATGGACCTAGAGAAGAACGCCCACGGCCTCTACCTCTCATCTAAAAAAAATTAAAATTTAAGCACAATTGAACCGGGTATGCAGGAAGGCCCCTAAATAGAAAATGTAAATTGTATGTGTGGGGTAAAAGTATAAGTGTATTTGTCAATACATGTGTGGCCAATGGCCATGCTCCACTTGTTTCAAATCAGTTTTAGTTTAATTTTACGAAGAGTTTTAGAATCTGTAAATTAAAGTACAGGGCATATCTGTAAATCTTACAAACATATTTTAGTTTTACTTGCGAGCTGACGTGCATGACCAATCGCAGTGCGAGACCCTCCTTTGTAAGTTGCCGTCGGGTTTCCAGTTTTTTTTTTTTTTGAATTTGCCGACGGACTTTCAGCCCGTCAGTGATTAGTAAATAAATAAAAATAATAATAATTTAATTTTATCGACGGTTTCTGCACATCGTTTACTAATAATTTAATTACTTAAATAAAAAAAAATATTTTTATGAGTTGAATTTGTACACTTCAACTAACTTATAAATAAATAATAAAAAATTCAAGGAGAAATTCAAGAAATTGTTATGATCAGATTCTCAATCGTGTATCTAATGCTAGATTTGTTATTAAATTTAATTTTTTAATTTTATGAATCTCTAATTAATAATGAGATTAACTATCCGTTTCATGCTCGGGTAACTGATCAAGCGTTAAAAACAGGGCACGATGATTGTAACAATGAGTTTAGAGATCGAGGATTTGAATCACGAGAAAATTGGATGCTGTTAAGACGATTGAGGAATTGACTGTGGCTAATAAAACTATCGATGAGTTGAAAATGAAATAATAACTAGAATCTGATAAGTTAACTAAAGTGTACAAAGTCGAGCTTTTTATGAAAGTTCGGTTGTTTAGTTTCTTTTTTCAAATCTAGTTTCATGTTTGATTTGGATAAGTTTTCTTATAGAAACATGATTTTGTGAACTTTTTGAATTCAAGAATTGTGTTTTATATATATATATATTATCACTTTTGCATTAAATAATCACATTATCACCAAATCCTGTCACTTTTACTAATATTCAAGTATTTAACTTAAAACAAGTCATCTTTAATGTATCCATTTTTACATTAGAGCGTATCGCATTTTTAATAAAAATTGTCACTTTTACACTAAAAACTTAAAATAATATATTATAATCAGTTATTAAACTTAAAATATAATAATGTCACCAATCACAACATGTATATCAAAATATAAATATTAATTAAACACAACTTGCCGATCACCACTGCATTTCAAAACCCCCACCACGCACTTTTTAGAATTTTTTATAACCACCATCAAATTTTGAAAAATAATTTAAAATTCGTTATTGGAGGGACGAAACCTCCCGGCCGGCCCCGTACACCACGTCATCACCGGCGTCTTCCCAAACAAATCACAACATCAATCAATCACAATTAAACCATAACATACATTAAATTAACATAATCGATCACTACGACATTTAAAAACCACCATCACATAAACTTTAAAAATAATTGCATGATTGAACCCTTAATGAACACTAATGAACTCTAATTGCATAATCGAACCCTATTTGAATTAACGAACCCTAACTGCATAATCGAACCCGAATTATATAATTATTCCTAAATTATAACTTAATTATATAATTACCCCTAATTAAGCCCTAATTATATATTTATTCCTAAAATGGACCCTTAATATATAATAATCCCTAAATTAAACTCTAATTACATAATAATCCCTATATTAAACTCTAATTATATAATTATCACTAAATTAAATCTTTAATACACGATAATCCCTAAATTAAACCCTAAATATACAATAATTCCTAAATTAACCCAAATTATATAATTATCCCTAAATTAAATCTTAATTATATATTTATCCCTAAACTCAACTCCAAATATATAATAATCCCTAATTATATATTATCCCTAAAATTAACGCTAAATATATAATAATCCCTAAAATCAACCCTAATTAAACTAATAATTTAAATTAAATCAAACAAATACAAATTAATAAAAAAATAATAATTTAAGAAAAACTAAACCCCAACGGCGAACGGCAGCGTCGAGGCTGGGGATGGCGACTGGTGATGGGCGAAGGCGGGCGGCCGGCGGGGCTGGGGCTGGCGAGAAACGGCGAGGCGGTGACGGGCGGTGTCGGGTCTGGGGCTGGGGCTGGCGTCGGACGATGTCGAGAGTTTTTCTTTTTTCTTCTGTCTTTCTGTTTCTGAGGAAATAGATCTGTTGTTTTAAAATATAAATGTTGACAGACACGATACCCGTCAGCATTCTTTTTTTTTTTTAATTATTATTATTATGCTGACGGGCTGGCTACCGTCAGCGACCCGTCGACTAATCAAAATACTGACATCTTGCTGGGGGGCTGACGGGTTACTCGCTAACGGCTTTTGCCCATCAACAAGCCGTTAGCAAAATTAGCCCGTCAGCATATGCTGACGATTCTTCTGTCCTCCATTGAAAATCGTCATCATTTTTTTGTTTTCTTGCAGTGAAATGGCTTTGCCATTAATCTTGTAATTAATTATTATGCTTTAAGGGAAATGCTTGATTGCTATTTGATTCATCTTATTAATGAGCATTTTGTCTTCTTTTATAATAATTACTTGTATAATTGTGTCATAATTTATATGGCATGGCAAGGTTAGTTTGGTGGACTTTAATAAGATGTTATTAAACCACCGTATTATTTATTTTGTAAAAGGATGTTATGACGCTAGTACCTGTTTGAACTAGTGTTGTTGAAATTCGTATGTGTGGTATTCAGAATTTTGGATATTCAAAATTACGTATATTAAGGATTTTTATTTGTTATAAAATTCAAAATTATTTCATTTTTACCGTAAATATCAAATCATTATGAAAAGTAAATGATAATTCATTATTATATTACATTTGAGGTCAAATTTTTTGTGAAAAGTGAATGAAATTGTGAAATAATATTTGTGAATCATTTGTGAAAAGTGAATGCAAATTGTAAAATAATATTTCATTTAGTAATATTAAATAATTTAGTTGAAAAATTATTTGTTAAATATTTAATATTTAAATCTTAAAATAATTAAGTATTCAATAATACAAGATTTCAAAGCCAGGACAAACATGGCGTACAGAACGCTAGCCATCGAATTTTTGTCATCACCTCTCCCATGAATGACTTTTCGTCGTCTTCATCTAATTTACTCTTGAAATCTTTTATACCATCCCCGAGTCTACTCTGGACTTGACGTTTATATTGATGGGTTTATAGTAAATCATAAATCTCAATATGGGATTGATTTGATATTTTTATTTTATTTAAACAATCTAATATTAGCATGACATGGTCCACCACCCCAAAATATAAAAACAAAAGCCAGATCAAAAGAAAATAATCAAGAAACTCTATGCTACATACAGAAATGCAAGTATAAAAGCGTGAGGAGAATTGAACAGGAGCATAGACAAATATGATAAAACACTGAAAATCATCCAAACAACTATTCAGTTTGTGTTTGTGGTTTGTGGGCGTTCCCAGAAATTTAACAGCATCCGATATCTTGTCCAGATTAAACTTACGGTGACAGCAAATAATCAAATATGAATTGTCCCATTCCAATTTACACAGGGAAAATACCTCCTCACAAACATTGTTAAGTCCTGTTGGCACTTGCTTAACCCTGTTTTTTGTTTTTCCGCCATGGCATCACATAAAAAATATAAATTAAATTACGATAACGAAAAATAAAATCAAAACATGCTCGAGGATAATTGGGAAGACTACCTGAGGCTTAACCTGGTTAAAAAAAACTCAATTATCTTTCAGAATTACAAATAACGCCTTTTAGATTTATTTATATCTTGAAAAACGACATTTCTAACAGATTATAACTTAATAGCTGGTAACTGATAATTGATTATAAAATATGCTGAGTAAATTAGATGATTAAAAGTCAATTTGATACATAAACATGATGAGATGTAAAAAATATATATACATAAAAAGCAATAATAATAAATAAAATCAGAACAATAAAATACTTTTTAAAAAATATTTTAAAAGATTAAGAAAAAAAATAAACAATGATACCGAAATAAATATATTTATAAAAAAAATCCTTATAAATAATAACAGGGGTAATTATTTTTTGCCCCCCAAACTGTTGTGTTTTTCACAATTTACCATACAAACTATTATTTGTGACAAACTGCCATACAAACTATGCGCGATTTGCATTTTGCCCTCTGAACCGGAATATTTGTGGTTTTATAATCAAAACCAGATGATGTGGCACAACCCGACTGCGCCACGTCATCCGATTTTGATCACAAAACCACAAAAAAAAATGGTGTATGAGGTAAAATGCAATTCGCGCATAGTTCAGATGACGGTTTGTCGAAAAAAAAAGTTCGTATGGTAAACTGTAAAAATCAAAATAGTTTGGGGGGCAATATTTATGTAAACGTATAAAATAATATGTAGGGATATATGAAAAATAATATTTTATAAATTTAGAATAATAAATAAAGACTTCCTAAAAATATATAATCAATGATACTAAAATAATTACTTTGATAAATAAATATTCATTATATTTAGAAATAATCTTTATGTAAAACTATATAATATGTCAGTGTATAAAAACTATTCTATAAAGAAAAAGAATTATGAAACTTTTGCTCTAGTCAGCTATTAAGAGGTGATTAAAAATTATATAACGAAGCTGATTGAGAATGAATAAACTATCGATTCTTCCGATCAAACGATCCCTAATTTCTTTGTCAACTGATAATAGTAGAAGTATTCCGCTTACAAAAAAGTGAACATCTCAACAATAGGGCATTAATAGTAAGCTGGTAAAATTTAGGCAGTTCAGTTCAAATTAATTAATCTAATATATACCTAGTATGAATTAATTTATTGAGCCTTTATTTGTCTTCCCATTCTAATCAAGATAAAAATTCATTGGACTCCCTATTAGGTCTACACACCATGATGGATACATACATACATGTTTGTACACATCTTGAAAAGATCGAATAGGACGAAACTGTTGAAAATAGCAAGAGAGCAATAATTTACCTGAAAAAAAGATGAAGAGAACTGAACTTTAAAGCTGATGATTTGTTGTGGGGCAGTGAAAATGTCCCTTCTGTCCATTCACATTCTGATTTAATTTTGCTTTGCAAAATATGAAAATTAGTATATTACAACAAAATTATCTAGAGATAGTCGAGGAATCTCTTTTCAACTTGACAGTGAAGAGATGTCAACAATATATATATATATATATATTACTAAGTGCTCTTTCTGTCTCAAAATATTCTGCCCAGTGCTCATCATTATTACTGTTAAATGTTTATCCATTTTCGAGTATTCTTAGTACTTCGTATGTAGTATATGTTAAGTGCACAAGTGTTTTGGTCTGCAATTAATTTTTTCTCTATACTTCTATTTGATTATATTAAAATAACACTATTTTATTCATCTAAATTAACTTTTATACAAACAAAATAGATAATAAATAAACAATTAATTAACTATAATTACGTAGATAAAAATGTCATATTTTAACTACTAATCAAATATTTTTTTATTAACATATTGGAAAAAGAATAGTATTTTGAAGTAATACTTTAAATTGATTTGGGCAGGCTTTTCACAACAGATGCTATCAAAATAATTTTTTTTTTTTTTAAATGATGTATTAATGTACTGTAATACCAGTCTACAGCTGAGTTGTTGTTGATTGAATCACCTGCTTCAGAGTTAAGACAGTAAGAATATAACTCTGTTCTTTCACTCAAAGGTTAGGCTTTCAGCAATATTTTTGAACTAGCATTAGGGTTTCAGTCTCTATTTGAAAGTACAGATACACCATATTTTCACCCCCCAATTATTACTCTACATAAATTATAATATTACAAAACAGATGTTAGTACATTAAAAATAAAATAAAGGAATAAAGCAGATTTTTCAAAAGTTGGGGAGACGTCAGAGGCTATGTAAGACTTAAGATTGTTTAGAAAGATTTACAGCTAATTGAGAACAGAGCGAGTGAATGTGTGTAAATTAAAATATTGCACCTACTACTAAATTAGCTAGGGTTCTTCCAGGATAGCTTTTCTGAGTAGTATTTGCTTTAAGTCTTGTCCATCACCAGTAGCCTCCCTGCCTATATATCATAGATAGAATATGAAGATTAAATGAAAATAATTTAATGCAGCACACACATATATATAAATATATATATATATATGAAAAAAAAATACGTCTGAACCCTGATTTATTCATATTTTTACAATTTGTCGTACAATCCTTTTTTTTTTTACCATATAAACTAAGTAATTTTTACGCTTTAATCTATACGAACAATTTTACTCCTAAAAATTGTGTTGACAATTATATTTAACCCCTGTACTATACGTGTTTTAGCACTTTACCATATATATAGCAGAATATTTTTTACATTTCACCAAATATTTTTTGTTTAATTTATTTATATTTACATTTTATGTATTCATTACCTATTAAAATTAAATAATTAATATATAAGTATTTTAATATTTATTTTTAATTAATAACCTTATTTATTATATGTATTCATTATAATATTTAATTTTGTTTTAATATTAATTAGAAAGAATAGATTTAATTTATTATTTTGGTAATGTAACATATTGATAAAGATATTATATAATAAGTTTGGTTCAATATTCTTAAATTTAATTTTAATATTTTAATAAAATAATATTTTCAAATCACTAAAAAAAATTCGACAGTACTAACGGATATGCTGATGGCTATTAAGCCGACAGCAGTAATGACGGCTTCCCTAACGGATTATATTCCTGATGGATTTTGAATTGTTAATTTTGAATCATCCGTTAAATTAAAATTTTAGGACTAATAATTTAGAGTTGTTGATTTTTTCAAGTGATAATGTATTACTATTCGGTCTACCTAGCACATATGTTTGCCATATAAAATAAAAAAAATTCATGAATAATTTCTTTATTTATTTGGATAAAGAAGATGCTTGAGATTCTAGGTTCAAGTGCCTCTCAAATTAGTTAATCAATTAATCTTGCAGTTTATCTTTCCGCGGTGAGAAAGGATTGAATCTCAATCGACCATTTTGTAATAGGGTTTGTTGATTCTAAATTTTACTAATCAAAATCTTGATTATTAATAAACAATGAGAATTTATTTAAAATGTGGATGTTGTTGTGTTATTATATATTTAACTGTACCTAATTATTTATATGTAATGATAATAAGATAAATAAATAAATGTATAAATATAATTGTATAAGATAAGAATTAATTATAAAAATTTGTTAACCGAGTATTATAAATTTAAAATTTTAGAATAAATAATTATTGAGATTTGGAATAACAATTCAAATTGACTGACTGATAGAGCCAAGCTTCAGAAGTGTACGAGTCTTGTTGGGAATCGAAATTTAGTTAAGAGTTGCAATCCATAGGCTTTAGGGACGAGAGTTTAAGGATCCATGATTAGTTCGGCTAAGTAACATTATTTAAAAAAAGTCAAAGCTTCTTATACTTGGATCCTGCAATTAATGATGGAAAAATTGCTATTGACACATTTTATCGATAGAATCTTTGATTCAATGGTACATAAGAATAAAAAATTAGGTACGAATTCTTAAAAAGGAATTGTGGATTTCTATTCATTAGTATTTTAGTTAAAAGTATAGTTTGAGAAAAAAAAAATTAAGTCATATATTCTATGACAGTTATAAAAATAAAAAATGGGTAATTGAATATGTCGGGCAATTAACAGTAGGACCCTAAAAAAATATTCGTTTGATGCAAAGTATTTAGTCACCTATTTCATAATTATTACTTGAGAATAAATAATCGCGTATTCTCTAGAAATTCGTTGTAATACTGTAGTTTCTTTTATCTAATGATGATCCTCGCTGGCGAAAAACAGCATCTCTGCAACCTTTTTGAGTTAATCTTGGCTTAATCTCCACTTTGTGAAGATTAACATAAAGCAAAACCCCTTTTGGTGGCATGCTTAATTAATACTGGGGTGGATGTTGCTGTTAAGGATCATAAGCAACCAACTTAATTAAAACCCTGATTAGAAACTCCTTTTGTCCTAATGAACACTTTTTTGGTCTTACTTTCCACTTTTGGTCATTCCAACGAGTAAACAAACATTTATTTAGCACTTTATCACAAAGTTATTAGTAGTAATTTTGTGGCACATAAATCCTCACTTACGCCTAGGACTGTAAACGAGACGAGTCGAGTTTAGAGAGTTGAAACTTGTTCGTTTATTATCGAGCTCGAACTCTAGCTTTTTTAAATGAATTTATCGATGGCTCGCGAGTTTTTTCGAGTTTAATCGAGTCTAAACGAGCTCAAAATATATTAATTATTAATTAAAAATCTTTATTTTATTACAAAATAAAATAAAATATTTTTTAAAATATATAGTACACCTACTAAGATACGTAAACAAATAAATTTATATATATATTTCTATATTTTTCATATGAACAAGTATAAAAATTATAATTAAAACTAAATTATTAGTTTAATTTATACGAGTTTAATTTAATAATGAACTCACTTTAGGACTTACTAACGAACCCGCTCACGAGCTAACGAGGCGAATACTATGAGTCTAGAGTTTGCTCGTTTATTAAACGAGTTCGAACGAACTTTTATCGAGTCAAGTAAGAAATAGCTCACGAACTGTTTGACTCATTTACACCCCTACTTAGGCCCCCAATTCGTACAAATAGACGACATTGCCCGCCCCTTCATTTGTTGCTAGTTAAAATCAATATATATATATAAAACTAATGAATAATGCAAGAAACAAATGTAATATGAGATCTGGATTTAAACAAGTAGTAAAGGTATCTGGCAAACCCTTGTGTTAGGTCAGATTAAGGTCATGACCCGTTAGGCCACTTGACCCGATATTATAATGTATTAGTTTTTGTAATGTGATGTATTGGTTTTTGTAGTGTAAAGTATTAGTTTTTCATAAATCTCTGACCCGTGCTATGATGTATTGGTTTTTGTATTGTAATATTTTTGTACTATGATGTATTGGTTTTTATTATAATGTATTGATTTTTGCATGATAATGTATTGATATGAAATTTTGGCCTAACAAGAGTGTTGCCCAAGGTATCTTTGTGGGTAAGTGTCTCCGAGTTCTGTTTTTCTTTTTGTTCATAAAAGAGAATATCATTAAAATAAAAGGGTACAAGAAATACCCAAAAAATATTGTACCCAATACAACTTTAGTAACTAACACAACAATCTAGGATTTGCAAGCCAAACTTTAAAAGAGAAATTAGACCCCAAAGAATACTTAACACTAATCCAACTCTATGTTCTAGCCTTAATCTCCTCCACCATTTTGTCCTCCACCATCTCCACATTATTATGCACCATATCATTCCTCCACTTCCACATGACCCACACTACCCCCAACCAAATACAAATCGACACCAATTTACCTCTTTTACCTTTGAAAGAGGATATTATGGGATGCCTGCAAATGAATCGCCATCGGTGTCTTCAACCAATCAAATATCATCATCAAAATATTATAGGATCTTTTGCATACAAAGAAAATATGTTCCGCTGATTCTTTCTCTTCCCGGCAGAAAGTACATAATGTCTCCTCTGTTAAAAGCTCAATCCCCCAATTTTTCAGGTCAACTTTGTTGGCAGCCGGTCTCGAACCAACCTCCACGCATGTGCAGCCACTTTTGGTGGCACAAACTTGTTCCACAGCAACTTAAAAGCTTTCCCCATTCTCTCTGTATTCTGGTTCAAGACTTCCTCCGGTTTAAGCAGCCCATATGCATCTCTTGTCACGTATTTTCCACTTGGCGAACCTCTCCATCTCCAAGCATCACTAAGCTCTTCATTTATACAACATCTACTCACAAGAGACACCATATCATCAAAAGTAGTTAATTCAAAATCAAAAAATTGACGTCTCCAATTCCACACCAATCTCCACTCACTTCCCTCCCACACCCCCATCTCCCCTACATTCTTATTTTTACTTAGACTAATACTAAAGGAAGTCTTGACTTCAACGACTCCCCTCCCACCCACACCTCTAACCAAAAAGAAATCCTTCGACCATTCCCTAACACCCGTTCTAAATTTTCATAAAATCACTCCCCACCATACCCTGCCGTTATATTAATTATATCCCTCCACCACCCCGATAATTTCACATTTAACCCTCTAGGGATAACACTACTCCCTCTCCCCCACCCATCTCCATACTTCGACTCCAAAACCCTCACCCAAAGACTCTCTTTTTCACACAAAAACTGCCACATCCATTTTTCCAATAAAGCTATATTGAAGTTCTCAAGCCCTCTAACCCTTAACCCCCCATCAATTTTATTTTGAAAACTTCACTCTAACCCCCCAGCACTTGTCAAAGTTCACTTTAAGGCCAGACATCACTTCCAGTAATCTTAAAATCCTTCTCATAGCCCAAATGTTTTCCGCCCTTGATGCTACCATTAAAATTGTGTCATCTGCAAACTGGAGGTGTGACACCTTGACTGTTTCCTTACCAATTTCGACCGGCTGCAAAACTCCACAATGAACAGCACTCTTTGTAACTGGAACTCACTCGTCGCACTCCCATTCACCAAAACCGAAGCTGAGGCAGTTCTCACACACTCCATAATCCAACTTCTCCATTTAGAATGAAATTTAAAGAATAGCAACATGTTTTCTAGAAATCCCCCGAGTTCTATAAAACCTTAAATACATCAAAGAACAAAAAAATTCAAAACAAATTTTAAAAACATGAACGCAAATTATAATTTAATTATATAAATAAGCAAAGCATATTATCTTAGATTTGAAGTGGATGTATTGACGTCACAATAGAAAATATTGAATTAGATTCAAATATCTGAAAATATATATCGCTAATTGCAAAGATATATATAAAAATAAAAAACCTAAAAAGGGAAAAAAAACTTAATATTCCTTCTGTCACAAAATGAAAGTCCTGAGGTTAATTTCATATAATTAAGAAATCGATCGTTTGTATAATTAAGTCATTAATTTAAATAATATTTTTCAATAATACAATTCTTGAATTTATTAAATGTCAATTAATAGTTACAGAAATCAGTGTTGAAATTAGTATATTTGTCATTGGAATAATAAGATTTTGCATTGTAATAAAAAATTCTCAATTTACTATAGAGAAAATTATTATTTGAAAAATATTAATTAAGTGTGTGTGTGGAAATGAAGTGTATGTTTGGTAAGCAGGAAAAATTTCATTTTTGGTACATTATGTTGACCACTTTCCAGAAAAAGTACATGATGTTGGCCAGTATCAAAGTACATCCACTAAGTTGACAAATTCATCAAATATGGTACATTTTTATCACAAATGCTGACGTGGCAGGATTATTTAATTTCTTATCATTTTCCATTTAATTTTAAATATTAAATGGTAAGAAAAATACAATTTTACCCTTCTCATTTAATTTTTTTCCTTTATTTCTTTCTTTCCTTTATTTCTTTTTTCAATTTTCATTTATTTTTAAATTTTCATCTCTTTTCATTTTTCTTTTTCCCTTCTTATTTCTTATTTATTTTTTCATTAAAATAATTGGAACCTGAAGAACTGATACAATTACATTTAATAAAAAAAGAGAAACTAGAAAAAAGATCATCAAGCCAAAATAACGCCATGTTCATCAGCGCAGATACTAAGATCATCGAGCTTACTAAAATCGCCCATGAAAAACCCATTCTCATCAACTATCTGCACCCCCTGGAAAAACCCTAGCTCCTCCGCTCTCGGATTCTCCACCGCCTCATTTTCGCCGGAAGCCCTCTCCTCCACTGCGTCGCCGCCGCCGGACGACTCCATGGCCGTATCGATCTCGAGAACCGAAGTCGGCGACTTTAGATCCGACTATTTCTCCTCACATGGGACCCAGCTAAAGCCCCGTTTGGCTCTCAGCATCTCCTCGAACTCGCTCTTCTTGGAATTATAAGCCCTTGAAGCCTCCTCGGCCGTGGAGAACGTCCCCAGCCAAACACGCCTTTTCTGGATTGGATCTCTAAATCTCAGCCGCGTATTTTCCCCACTTTCTCAGTCGAACCCCAACAAATTTTCTTATTTTCTTCTTAGCCCCCGAACAGTGCTTTGACGAATAGCGTGGAATTCAATCCGATCAGAAATCAGAACCCTAGCTTTTTCATTCACTTCAAGCCTAATCTCGGCGATTTCTCGCTGAAGAAATCTCACTCGTCTGATTTCGTCAAGAACCCGGGGGAGAAATTCAACGGCGGCGAGGACGGTTTCGTGAACAGTGGGTATTTCAAGGGGGCGAGTCTTTTTCCGACGACGGCGGAGTCCAAGGCGGCGGCGGGAGAGGTGGTGAACAGACTGGTGAAGGGCGTGGAGCTGGGCGCGCGGACGTCCATGCCGCTACGTGATTTTGCCGTGGTGAATTGCTGGTGGGGGCTTAGGGTTCCACCGCAGTAGGCGGTGGCAGACGAGGTGGACGCGGTGGTTGGGGCGATCAGACGGGCGGGATTACCGCTGTTGGTGATGAAAAAATAAATAAGAAATAAGAAGGGAAAAAGAAAAATGAAAAGAGAGGAAATTTTAAAAATAAATGAAAATTGAAGAAAGAAATAAAGGAAAAAAAACTAAACGAGAAGGGTAAAATTGACTTTTTCCTACCATTTAATATTTAAAATTAAATGGAAAATGATAAGAAATTAAATAATCCTGCCACGTCAGCATTTGTGATAAAAATGTACCATATTTGATGAATTTGCCAACTTAGTGGATGTACTTTGATGTTGGCCAACATCACGTACCTTTTCTGGAAAGTGGCCAACATAATGTACCAAAAATGAAATTTTCCCTTGGTAAGCATAATAAGTCAGCTTATGTCTTATTTAGAGGACTTATAAGCTCTTTGTATTGAAATAAGTCTTGTTTGGTTGCATGAGCTTATTTGAAAAGTTTCACCTTATCTCAGATACTACTATTACAAGCGTTTCAAATAAGCTCATGTAACTTTTTGATTTTAGTCCTATTTTAACCCTTTTATTTTTTTTTAGAAAACTACACTATTATTTCGTTAGGTATTATTTTTAACTTCACCACTTTATAAATTGTTAGATGAATATCTAAGAATTGTTTTAGTATTGTAAAACTATTATTATTAGCTTGACTATAAATTGGCGTATAAAGGAAGTAAAATAAAAACCTTCTCCCCAATTTGTTAAAAAAGTATTGTG
>BMAC01000782.1:238136-269352 GCA_014905375.1 Phtheirospermum japonicum
AATCACAAACTTTCTACGGGAGAAGTGCCCTCCGGGTCCAGAGTTACCTTCTCCCGCCATAAAAACACCACTTTCCACAATCACAAACTTTCTACGGGAGAAGTTCCCTCCGGTACAGAGTTACCTTCTCCCGCCATAAAAACACCACTTTCCACAATCACAAACTCCATCGCCGACCTAATAGAAGCGTCAGCCCAAAACCATAAAAAATCATCGCCTACCTAATGAGAGCGTCGGAATTAACCATCATCGACCTAATGAGAGCGTCGAAATTTAATCATCATCGACCTAATAAGAGCGTCAGAAATTTAACCATCATCGACCTAATGAGAGCGTCAAAATTTAATCCATCACCGACCTAATAAGAGCGTCGGAATTTAATCATCATCGACCTAATAAGAGTGTCGGAATTTAATCATCATCGACCTAATGAGAGCGTCGGAATTTAATCATCATCGACCTAATAAGAGCGTCAAAATTTAATCAATATCGACCTAATAAGAGCGTCGGAATTTAATCATATTCATAAAATCTTTTGCCGACCTCATGAAAGCGTCGGGATTTAAATATAAAACCCATATTGGATCATAAAGTCTAGATCGCACAAGATTTTCAAGATCGTGTAATGAGGCCATAGAGACCATAGCAAGGTCGCGAAGACCTTAACATGTTAATTATACGTATTTTTCGTAAACCAGATCATAAAACCATTTAAATCAATTATTTCCCTCATGCTCAACCACATAAAAATAAACAGGGCATAAATTAGAAACCGCCCCTTTCATGATATTTCAAAAAGCGTACCCGATACGTATTCAATTTGGCGCTATAGGAAAATTCACCTCTCCTCGAATATCCAACTACGCGACTTTTTTTTTTTAGGTAGCATAATTCCCCGATCTCTTTTTTGTCAATGTTTGGACGCGCGACCTGGTACATGGCCTTAAACATTGGCGAACTTTTCGCATTGGGTTACCCATCTACGAATTACATGCCGGGAAACCCATAAATTAACTTTAAGTTAATACGACCTAAACAGGCCCTACACCCAAATTCGTTAGAATAATCATAGAAAATATCATCCGAATATCACAACCTTAATCGCAACAATAACATTTTAACCAAACATTTCTCAAACCAAAAATCTCCATTTCCCACAACCACAAATATCATATCACCATCGAGCCATATAGGGTCAAACAAAACTGACACAAGAACTTTCAGCACACATATACCAACTTTAAAGATTAGACTGCTTTAATCGGTAATGAATTAGAGAACAAACTATATACCAATGGAAATCCCTACGAGTCTAGTTTCCAATGCAAAAATCGAATCTCAAAACAGATCATCCGACAGTGAGTTATGACCATTTTACCGAAGTGTGGCGGTGCAGTATTTTTATATTGGAATGTGCAAGAATGAGCGATTCTTTGTGTGTTCATAATCATACGGAATCAAATAGGTCCTCCCCAACAAGTGTTAAACCACATGAATATCCCCACAAAACAAAACCACATAAATCCAATTAGCATTCTCCACATACGATTAACACCCACCATCCATTATATCAAACCCATAAAAGAATTCCAAGACCAAACTATCCAATTTCATATATGATTATCACCCCATCGACCCTTAGAAATTGTCACGTATAAATCACAATTAGCACAACATGAGGTTCCAAAGTATTATAGATGAATTAAAATTCGAATTTCTCCTTTTACAAAAACATGAATTAAATAATCATGACACTCATAGTCATCCCTTTATAGAAAACACATAAATTAACCATCTTCCTCTTTCAAAAACATAAGTAGCACAATCACCCCAATATATCAAAGCACTCAAACCCATTACCATCTTCCACTTTCAAAAATATAAGTAGTACAATCACCCCAATATATCAAAGCACTCAAACCATTAAAAGCTCAACGCATAATTATCCTACTAATTATAAATTTTAAACCTCATCCAAACTCATAATTAATTGCATGACACCAAAAGAACTTGAATGTCACACGCATACGATCGAACCCATACAACAAGTAAATAGGCTAACATGTATAAAAAATACATCCACCATCACAATCGTTACCCAAGACCGGCATAAATGACCCCAATTTGCATACGTTCTGTTTTTAAATAAAATAAATACTTATCTCAATTTTTGTTGCGTTCGGTTGATACGCGACCTCATCGTCTTAGACTCCGAGCAGTAAAGTAAATCGACCTCAAAATATTTTGACATGCGACCTCATCGCGTTTGTTTGTATTGACAATTCCCGGGTTATATTCCAGGCATATAGGGTAACCCTTAAAAATCAAGATTAAAAAAAATACAAACTAAACAAATTGGCCTGCACTCAGTCCGTTAGTATATGATCATAAAAATAATCGTTAAGTAAGACGTGGGCATCACAGCGCTCACAAATCTTCAACCTGATTTCCACCACTATTCATATTTAACCACTATATATCGTACATATTATATCCAAAATTCAACTCCATCCAACAATTAAATTGTACATAACTTAATTCTCAAAAGAAGTTAGACAAGCAATTTTTGAAAATAGGATCAGCTCCGTTTAAAATTACGTTATAAAAATTTTCCGGACTCATATTCGAATCTCCACCGTTAATATTTAACATCAATATATTTGGAATAACATATCCAATTTTTGACCTGATCCAACGGTTATATTATGCACAATCGTATTTTGAAAAACGCTGCGCAGAATTTTCCAAAAATAAATTCTGCTTCACTCGAAAATTTAGATATATTTCCTCGGACCTGAAATTCTGATCCACCATTCAAAACGTAATTCAAAAGGTCCTTGAGGTTGTGTAAAATTTTCAACACGATCCAACGGTTGAAACAGTAGAAAACGATTTTTGAAGTTTATTGCGCAGTCAGATTTTAGACCTACGAAAATTGTGTACCTCACGTCTTTCGCTCAAGGACTCGATGTCCGTCTTTCCCACAGACGACGCCAATTTGATGAGTCCAAAAAGTTGGGCTACCAAATATAGGGGGTACTAACCTCGAAATAGAGATCAGCGACCTGAATTGGATATTGAGTTCGTCACAGCGACCCGCCAAAGCCCTTCACGAACCTCCTAGCGACCTAGTTGGTCCTGTAAAACAGCGCCTCAAACGGGTCGGATTTCGAGTCCGTTAAGGCCCTCCAACGCTTAAGTTAATAAGCGAAATCAAAATACCCAATCCCTTCACTCAAATCATTCAAGATGCAATTATGATATCATAAGCTTCGAATAATGAGAGGTATGCTCCTCCTTTTATAGAGATAAGAGAAGTGTCCTCCAAGTCAGGGTTACRTTCTCCTACCATAATTCCACAACTYTCTTAGAATTAGGATTCCTCCCATATAGTAAGTTCCCATAAACAAATAAACCTCTCATTAAATTAATAGAATAGGCCRGGGCCCATTATCATTTCCATACAGTCCARCGAAACCTCATAAACCACTCACACAAAGCCCGCAGGCTCGATATTCACGAAGSCCATAACCGAGCTCAAGTACACAACTCAAACCACAAGAGGTCGCGACCCTATATGAGAACTCATCCCCATACTACAGGTCGCTACTCTTCACAAACCAGCTCGCTCACTTCTCAAAATCACAACACATCTCGCTCATCTCCTAGGAGGAACACCCTATCCCAGAAATGAGGTCGCTTATCACAAATAGCCTTATATATCAAATAATATTATGTATGGATATTTTGGTCCGTATCATTTATTCTTGTTACAACCAACATTGCATCCGGGACGGATTCAAATTTCTAAATTTGGAGAGATCATGTAATACGAAATAAAAATAATGTGATAGAAAATGAAAGTCACTGCAAAAATTACAAATACACCCTAGAGGGTGCAATTTGTATAAGCGAAACCATTATGGCAATTCCAAAAACTATATGATTTGAGTCTTTACAAAATAAAATCTTGAAGAAATCTCAAATTTATAAAAGAATAACTTGATGTTTGAAAGAAAAAAGAAGAAGCAATAATAATAATAATAATAATAATAATAATAATAAGCAATAAAAGAAAAAAGAAGAAGCAATCGGAAGAAGAAGAAGTAAACGGGAAAAATAAAATGAAAGAGAGGGCAGGAGAGGGGGAAAAAAAGAAAAACGAGGGACTGAAATGAAAATATTAAAAATTATGAGCATTAAAAAAGGAATTTGGGAACCCAAACCACCACACCTATCAGAATAATTATACTTCTTGGGAGGCAATTTTTTATAAACTATATATAAACGAAAAATCATATATCTTATTAGGAAATTTAAATTTTTTTTGGGGGAGGCCATGGCCCTCTCAAGCATGACCATAGATCCGCCCCAGATTATTAGGTTTAAATATTCCCAGTCATTTACATGGAACAGAATAAAACTAGAAAATATCTGCAAATGTATTATGGTTCTACGTTATTGAATCGGGATTTAGAAATATGGGGAAAGGTCATTTAGAGCATGTTTAAGAAAAAATTACTTTTTTTAGTTTATTATATTTTCCACTTTCTATTGAACAATGATATTGATCAGTATCGATACCTACACAAAATTGGTAAAATTATCAAAAAAAGTACAAAATTATCCCGGTCGGGCTTTTTTGCTGACATGACATGATTTAAATACTTTCTTATCATTTTTTTTAAAATTTTAAATATTAAATTGAATAAAAAATCTGGAAAAGAAACTTATTTTAGTTCATTATATTGGTCACATACCAGAAAATGTACGTGACATTGGCCATCGTCAAATCATGTCTACTAAGTTGACCAATTGATCAAGAAATGTCAAAAAAAAGTTTGGTCGAAGTTTTTGCTGACATGTGTTTGTAGAGTTTTAGTGGTGTTGAAAGTATATCAACGGGTTCATGGCTTGGTCTTATCGGATTTCGATTCAATTGAAGGATTCTATGTGTTTCAAGCTTTGAAAATAAAAGGAAAATGAAATTAAACAAGTAAACTAATTAAACTATCCTAAAAATTGAAATAACAAGTGGGTAGAATGCCTCGATCGTATGCCATCAATGGAAATGCAAGCAAGTAATGAAAAAAAACAAAAACAAGCACGTTTCACCAAGTACAAGCATGCATGCACAAGGTACAACTAAGCTTGCATGTACATAAAAACTTGAATAATGCAAATTTACTAAAATTGAAAGCACAAATAGCAAGAGCAATGAAAACTAACATCAAAGTTCGAAACTTTACGTGAAATAACAAGTATCAAGCAGTAGATCTAGGATTTAAGCCAAAACTATGCATGAAAATTAAATTTCAAATAAAGCACAAGAAAAACTTAAAATCTAAACAATCCAAGACCCAATCTATGATCTAGATGTGTCACTCATCTAGATTCCATAGCCAAATCATAAGATTTAACAAGTAATCAAGGAGATAAGGTAAAAAGCATATAATGAAGAACAAAGCATGAAATTGAAAAACAAGCTTGAAATTAAAAGAAAGATTACTATAATAAAAGGGAGAACCCAATAGCTTGAATTACAATCAAAAGTAATAATCCAAAGGAGTATTTGGATTCTTCTTAGGCTTACAAACCCAATGCAAACTTGAATATTAAATCTAAACCTAAGAGAGAGAAAGTAGATCTAGAAATTGAAGAGAGAATTAAGCCCAATACTCATGCAAGAGTTGGGTGTTGAGTGGATGCTTCCTCAAGTCAAGATGTGGGGTTTATATAGTTATTAGTAGGGGCAAACTCGTCAAAATGCTCTAATTCCCGGACTCGCAGTCGATCGACTGCCTGTCGATCGACTATCCTTTGTCGATCGACTGCCATGCCAAATTTGGGGAGGCTACTATTCCGCAGTCAATTTTGAGGAGTTACAGCCGATCCTCTTGAAGTGTAGTCGATCGACTGCAGTCTACCCGGGCAGTCGATCCGGCTTGGTTTCCTCGTTTCGGCATGGATTTTGAGCTTCAAGGCCTCGACTCGATCCTCAACAACTTAGAGCAAATCCAATTCCCCGAGCCACCTACAACATACAAATTTTGAATTCAAAAACTCACGAATCGTCATCGAAAACGCACATACCAAGCTTTAATCCTAAAAATGAGAAAGTGACCGAAAACTCTAATGAAAAATGACTCAAAACTACTAGAAATGATGCTAAACTCTAATTAAGAGCACGAGAAAAACACAATAATTACATGCAAAACAACTACCCCACCTTTATCGGTTTGTTCGTCCTCGAACAACGAAAAGAATTGAGAGTGTACATGCAATGAACATTATGTAAACAGAATAATCCTTGTACTTATCCTTATTTATATGAGGATTTTATCAACATAGACTCGCTATCGCCAAGCATTGCTCGTATTACTCTTTCTCAAATGCAAGCCAAATCGATGACTTCCTCTCTAAGAGAATTTGAGAGTGTTCGCTCAATACGCTCAAGTGTATATATGACGTGTTTACGCTCAAGTCGGTCGGTCAATACATGCATCTTGTCAAGATTTCACAAAATGGACGCTCAAGATTGCTCATAGTACATGACCAAATAAGAATCGAAAGAGGTCTTTATTATGGGTTGTAATGTTGGCTCTTTGGTAAGGTATGGACATTTGGATATATTGGCTAACACACGATCAAACGCGATCAATAACACACAAAAATCCGAAGCTTATGATCGCTTCTCCTTTCCCAATTTACCAAACTTTTCATTCGAAACCCTTTCGTACACTCACTTTTCCAAATTTTATTTCACAACACTCAGAAGCTTTTTGAACTTACTTCTTTTCGCTAAACTTAGCCTTTAAATTAGGCTTTACACATGAATGCACGCTTTATCACTTTTCGTGATTTGTGTTGGAGTATTATTTTTCTCTTTTTTTTTAAGCAACTCAAAACCCGAAACCCATAATAGATTTATCTCATATTTCTCGTCAACTAACAAATACCCTCTCACCTTAAAATTTAAGGAGATATAAGAGTTAAAATTGAGTTCGGCTAATAAGAAACGGGACATAGGCTCAAGGGGGCTCATTTGGAATTTTTAAGTAGCCTATATATTTGTATATGGTCGGAATAAGGGTTATATATGTGCCTCGAGGCTATTTTCAAATTTAATCATGTACGAGCAAAATCAAACCTCCTCAATGCAATTTCCGTAAAAAGTGGAAGCAAGCCGATAAATCACACAAGGCTACTCACTAGTTTGCACCGAATTTGGGAGCGAAATCAAAAGAGCTTTTAGAGCTTTGCAATCTTTTTACAAGTAAATATTGATTATATATATAGGCGGATTCTTGAACATTCAACTCCTCACACAAGAGGGCATAAACATGTAAAAACCCGACAAGTAAACTATTCAAACTTCCAAGTATGTGGAGTTGTTCAACAATGTAATAAAGACACAAAAACGACACAAAAATGACTCAACCATATAAAAGCGCAAATAGTAAGCGTCACTTCGCCAAGAATGCGTCACTTCGCCAAGGCTCGAGTTAAGAAAGACAAATCATGCTTTTTGACACCCGGACCCTAACCACCTACCCACCCCACACTTAAACCATGAAATGCCCTCATTGCATTTTAATGAAAATCAAGTAAAAGGGGGATGAATAGAAACTTCCTCAACTGAGCGAATTTGGGTCAAGCTCGGTGGGGTCCACGTAAAAATCAAGCAACTCAAGCAAAAATCGAGCATAGCTAGTGTCTTCCGACTTCATGAACGCTACCAAGCCATCAAATCGCTCAAGGTTGGAGTCGGAAAATGAGATATATACAAGAAAATCATAGGAAATTAAAACTCAATAAAATATGTACATAAATCACGATAAAGTAAAACCAAAGACTAGATAGAACCAAAAGACAAAATAATATTTTTTTTGTTTTTAAGATTTTCAATTGTTTTTGGATTTTTCAAGAGTTAGATAAGAAATAAAAGAATATGATCGAATCAAAATGATACAAACCAAAATAACGTGCAAGTCTCATGAAAACAAACAACTAAATAAATACAATGATAATAGGAAAATCAATGACGTCTCCGATGTCGGGGTTGGAGATTTGCGTCCTCGTCCTCCTCCTCGATTTCTTCTTCCTCCTCCTCATCATCTTCCTCCTCTTTGTTCTCCTCATCCCGACGCATTCGGCTCTTGATCAACAAAAGGCGACTATGGAGGGCGCGGTGTGCTTGGTCGATTCTTGCTTTCCCCACGTCGAGCCGATCAAAATGCACAAACACTTGGCGTTGGAACTCATGCCAACCCATGTCGGGACCCGGGCCGGTGCTCGGGTCTCCGTATTATGGGATTACCGCATGGCTCGTGCTTGCATCGAATGGCGTGCCCGAATCGATGTCCGGGTCTTCATCGGCCTCGACTCCCTCATATGTGCCGCCGATTATACTCGTCGCCCTCCTCTTGTTCTTGGCCACGCCGATGGGGGCGTTGGGGGTTCACCGGGAACTTTGACAATTTCCAAGCCAACTCTATCGCATTGATCTTCTCCATATTGGCCGCCTCAGGATCGAACCCGAAATGATGGGCTAACACCGTGATCATGGGCCCCATTCCGACTCGGGCTACACTCCCGCCTCTCATTTTTTGAATCCCACGAATCCCGGCACGGATATGAGGATAGAACGGAACTTGACGCCCATTGATCAAACATCAAAGCACGTATATCTCGTGTTGGGTGAGGTTAGTGCTCTCGTGCTTGCCCATTACGACGTGGGCGAAAAACTTGAACACCCCCAATAGCGCTAAGTCGGTGATGGTCAAGGCTTGATACCGAGAAGTACCACGCCCGCCCATGATCGATGACCAAAATTGCGTCGGGGCTAACTCTCTTGGCCGCTCATCCCACAACTCCTCGCAATTAAACCCGAGGACCGCTTGGAGCACCTCTTGAGTTATCCGATGCTCTCTCCCTTCGAGACGAACGGTGAATTTCGAGCACTCGCGGGCCCGGTAGGTAGTGAAGAATTCGAGCATCAACTCTCGGTAGGCCGGTGCTCAGTGGGATGCAAAATAATGGGCGCTCAAGGCATTGATGAAATGTTGCACCCATGTCCCAAACCCTTGATGATCCCCGTTTGCCACCCACTCGTCGAGGCATGCGAGGGTGACGTAACGCGGAACGACGAAGTTCCATTGGGAAAGGTTTAGAAAAAGTTCCCCCTCGGCTTCGGAATAAATTGGAATGGGGGCGGCGCAGTTGCCGGAAAGGTTGGGATAGGGGGCATCGTCGTTGGAATAGTAGGCCATGGAAATGGTTTGAAAGTGAACGTGAGAAAACGAGGATTGTGTTAAAGGGTTCTGGGAATTTCAAAGAACGGATAAAATGGAAGAAAAAGGGGAAGTTTCAAACGAAAACGTTCATTGAGGCATTTCCTCGAACACTTGGTGGGCGTGGTTTTTGAATAAGGAATTATGAAAAGTTTGAACCCAAAGCCTCCCCAAAACTCAACAATCAACCAAATAGCGCTCCAAAGAGGTGATTCTAGCGAATTACCTCAATCGTGTGGCTCGGATTTGGAATCGAAAACTGAACTACCCCCGAATCTCTTGTGTTGAAGATGGAAAGGGAAAGAAGAATTCCTGCGCATATAAGTTGAAGAAGGAGAAGGATTGCTGAAAAAGGTTAGGAGTCGATCAACTATACCTCTTCTCCCCTTCTCTTTTTCATTTTTTTTTGTTTTGCTCTCTTTTTCTTTGTTTTGTCGCTTTTTTTTGTTTTCGTTGTAGTCGAAAGGTGTGAAGAAGGGCAAATCGACCGCCCTTTTAATGTTAACTGCTGGGTCTGCGCAAGTGGGGCAGTCGATCGACTGGCAGTCGATCGACTGCTCCTTAAAAAACCTTGAGCTACTGTCCTCCAGTCGATTTGGGGTGTTGCAGTCGATTTGGCGGTCGATCGACTGCTCACCAGTCGATCGACTGGAGACAGCCGATCGACTGCAACAGTGTAGCCGAGTCCGCATTTTCGATCCCCTTCTCTCCAAAACCTCCACGATCGCACCTACAGAAACCCAAAAACATTATTTAATGCAAATAAAGAGGATATACACAAAATCGAAAGAAGAAAGAAGAAAAAGAAAATAAAAATAAGAAAAGGTTAGAAAATCATGGGTTGCCTTCTAAGAAGCGCTTGGTTAACGTCTTTAGCTTGACGACTCCCTTTTTCAATTATGATGAAGGTAAGACGGGAGGATCAACCAAAGCTACCACCTCCTCGTCGGACGGCAAGAGGAAACCATGATGATAGGGTTTAACTCGGTGCTCGTTGACTTGGAAATGATCTTGAGTTTTGGGGTCGATCAGATTTACCGCCCCACTCGGATTGACGAACTCAATGGTATAAGGTCCCATCCATTTGGGTTTCAACTTTCCGGGGTGGAAAGCCAAGCAGGAATTGTAGAGCAAAACGGGCATCCCAACTTCAAGCTTCTTCGGGATTAGCCTCTTGTCCTGAATTCGTTTCGTCCTCTCCTTGTAAATACGAGCATTGTTATATTGATTATCCCTAAGCTCATCCAACTCCTCTAGTTGCAACATCCTCTCAAGACCGGACTCTTTCAAATCCATATTAACGGCTTTCATTGCCCAAAATGCCATATGCTCAATGATCGAAGATTTCTTAGCACTCTAAGAAATCATCTCCGCAATAGTACGGAGTCGATTGTAGAGTGGTAAGCTTTCCATAGTCGTGTCTCTCGAGGATAGATATTATCGGCGGTCGGTGGTTTTAGTTACTCTCTTGTTAAACTAAATTAAACTAATCTAATCTAAGAAAGCATTAAGTCATTGAGAGGGTTTTGAGTTTCATTCTAAAGCTTGTATTTAAAAGGAGACTTTAATTAAAAGTGATTTAAATGAAAATAATGAAAATGAGGGTTTAGGGTGTTCGGTTCGTCTCCACGATCAATCGGTTTTTGCCGAGCACTTAATCCACGATTCGGGGTTGTCAATCCCAAATGTTGATCAAGTATTGGGGTCGTCAATCCCAATTTTCAACAAATTCCGATTAATGGTTCTAAACGAACTTAAACCCTAAACCCGTAATTTCTAAACGAGTTGCATCAAATGTAAATTAAAACTTGCTTGAAAGTAATTAATTTTTAATGACATTAATTAAAACTAATTAACAACATTGCATAAATTAAAATCTACTAAACTAAGAAGGCTTGCAATTGAAAGAGAAGACATGGAGGGAAACTAAAAGTTTGAAATTTAAAGAAGTCAAAAGCATTAAATATGAGATAAGACAAATTTACCAAAGAGGAAAAGTTCATGCATCTTTCAAAGTCCAAAAGCTTGTCTATCTAAAAGAGGTAAAAAGCTTGAAATTGAAAGCATCCATGGAGTTTTGCAAGAAAAAGAGAACAACAATCTAAGGAATGAAAAGGGGAAATTGAAATGCAAAGAACAACAACACAAACTAAATCTAAAAACCAACACAACTTCAATAACAACAATCAACAATAACAACACAAGAAGGTAAGGGAAATAAAACTACCAATTGCATTAAATACTAAACAAGAACTTAAAATGTAGATTACAACCTTCAAAAGCAACCAAGAACCACAAGTGAAGGATATGTCACCTTCTTCCACACTTGCTAAGAACACCTAAACCTAACTACACTAACTACTAAACTACATTAACTAAGCATTTAAACTAGGGTTTATTATGCAAGAGTAAAGGAAATGCTTGGAGGAAATGGAGCAAGCCCAAATTCCACCAAGGAAGGGTTGGATAAGGTTGGAGAAAGATGGGCCTATAAATACAAAGTCATAGGGGTAATATTGTCAAAAAGGGATAAAATTCACGAGATGGACTGTGACTCAGTCGATCGATTGGCAGTCGATCGACTAAGGGTCAGTCAATCGACTGCTTCACCCAAAATTGCCAAACCTTTTGTACTCCAGTCGATTCGGAGAGATCTAATCGATTGACTAGACAATCAGTCGATCGACTGGCTCGACTGCTCTGGCTCAATTTTCTCGTTTCGCTCTAAACGTCTGCCGATTGTCGCTCCTCGTTCACGCTGTGTTCCCTTGCTTTGCCCATTCTAATCCGAGTCGAAAGATATGCCCTGAGCGTGCGCGAGACCCGCTTGGTCATCCCATGGCCAAAAATACGAAAAGGGTAAAAATGTACGAAAAACTACTAAAAACCGCACAAAAGCTATAAAAACCTAAAACTAACAAAATAGGCTAAAACGACTCCTAAAACCCGTAAATGCAAGAAAAACACACGCGAATGCGACACAAAAAAGGTAACAAAAAGGTGTACAAAAAAGTACAAATCACTCAATCTCAACGGGTAAGTGACAAGACTTCCCAAATGCCAAATGATAAGGGCTCATGCCTAGAACCGTCTTATAAGCCGTCCGGAGGGCCCACAAGGCATCGCTTAGATTTCTTGACCAATCCTTTCGATTAGGTTGCACCATCTTCTCGAGTACGCTCTTTACTTGTTTGTTTCTCGTCTCGACTTGCCCCGACGTTTGGGGGTGATAAGGTGTAGCTATCCTGTGTTTGATCCTGTAAACCCTCATGAGTTTCTCAAAATGTTTATTGTAAAAGTGGCTACCACCATCACTTATTATCACTCTCGGGAAGCCAAAATGGGCACAAATGTTTTCTCTTACGAACTTGACAACCACCTCGGCGTTAGTCTTGTTCGTGGGGATGGACTCGACCCACTTAAAAACGTAATCAACCCCCATGAGAATGTACTCGTAACCATCAATAGACTTGGGGAATGGCCCCATGAAGTCGACTCCCCACACTTCAAAGATCTCCACCACCAAGTTGCCTACCAAAGGCATTTTGTTCCTCTTCGAGGTGCTCCCCGTCCGTTGGCATTTATCGCAAGTTTGAACGTGGACTTGAGAATCATAGTGTAGCGACGGCCAATAGAATCCCGCGCTTAAGATTTTAAGAGCCATATTCCTCCCTCCGAAGTGGCCTCCGGCTTGGTGGTCATGACAAAACGTCAAGAGATCTTTCATTTCCTCTTCGGGGATAAACCTCCTAATCATCCTGTCTTTCCCGACCTTTAAATGAAAGGATCATCCCAATGAAAGCTTTGGCACTTAGCAAGTAAGCGTTTCTTGTCTTGCCAACTCATATCCGGCCGAAGCTCACCATTTGCTAAGTAATTGGCATAGTCGGCGTACCACGACGCTTGGCTTACTTCCAACAAGTTTTTGTGGGGTAAATTTTCGCCGATTGCTACCCTTTCTCCCCCCCTCCGTGACCAACCTCGAGAGATGATCGGCTACCGCATTCTCGCACCCCTTCCGATCCTTGATCTCAATATCAAATTCTTGAAGTAATAGGATCCAACGAATGAGACGGGATTTTACTTGAGGTTTAGAGAACAAATATCGCAACGCGGCATGATCGCTATGCACCACGACTCGTGATCCAACAGTGTAAGCCCGAAACTTCTCTAATGCAAAGATCACGGCTAAAAGCTCCCTCTCGGTTTTCGTATAATTCATTTGGGCATCGTTAAGCATCAAACTCGCATAATACACCACCCTCAATAGCTTGTCAACGCATTAGCCAAGGATGGCCCCCACCGCTTCACTCGATGCGTCGCTCATAATTTCAAAGGGCAAGCTCCAATCGGGAGCTACGACGATGGGGGCGGACACGAGACTCTTCTTAATCGCCAAAAAAGCGTCCTCACAAGCTTTGCTAATTTCGAAAGGGACTTCATTACTAAGTAACCGGCACAATGGGCGAGCGATTTTTGAGAAGTCCTTTATAAATCGACGGTAGAATCCGGCGTGCCCAAGAAAACTCCTCACATCTTTCACGTTAAGGGGAGGGGGCAACTTTTCGATAACTTCCACTTTGGCTTTGTTCACCTCGATCCCACTTCTTGAGACCACATGCCCAAGGACTAGCCCAATTCGAACCATGAAATGGCTCTTCTCCTAACTCAATGTCAAGCTAGTCTCTTCACAATGGGCTAGCACTTCTTCTAGATTCTTCAAGCACTCGTCAAATGAATCCCCAAAAATAGAGAAGTCATCCATGAAGACTTCAAGGAACTTTTTGATCAAATCGGAGATGATTGAGAGTATACACTGTTGGAATGTCCCCGGGGCATTACATAGCCCAAAAGCCATCCGTCGGAAAAAAAGTCCCCAACGGGCATGTGAACGTCGTTTTGGCTTGGTCTTCGGGCACGATGGAAATTTGATAATATCCCAACAATCCGTCTAAGAAGCAATAAGAGTGGTGGCCGGCTAGTTTTTCTAACATTTGATCGATGAAAGGAAGGGGGAAATGATCCTTCTTTGTAGCCGCATTCAACTTTCAAAAATCAATGCACATCCTCCACCCCGTCGTCGCCCGTGTAGCCAATAACTCACCCTTTTCATTCTTCCTAACGGTAATGCCGCTCTTTTTAGGGACCATGTGCATGGGACTCACCCACTCGCTCTCGGCAATCGCGAAGATCAAACCCTCCTTCAACAACTCAAGTATCTTGTCTTTCACAATCTCTTTAAGGTTCGGGTTCAACCGCCTTTGGAATTCTCGAGAGGGCTTGGCGTCATCCTCCAAGATAATTCTCTGCGTGCACGTCGAAGGGCTAATTCCTTTTATATCACTGAGGCTCCACCCGATAGCACCCTTGTGAGCTTAAGCACCTCGATTAGCCGCTCCTCTTCTCCTTTATTTAAATTGGCAAAGATAATCACCGTCTTTCTTTCCTCCTCCTCCTCTAAAAAGATATATTTAAGGTGAGATGGGAGAGGCTTTAGCTCGGGCTTGTGCTTCCTCTCAACCTCATCGGGGGCTACTTCAAATAAATCAACCACTCCTTCAAGGTATTCGTCAATTTTTTCATTCGGCTTGACGACTCGTTTCTCATCAACAAGCTCCCCCTCCCCCTCCAAAAACATGCCGTTGCCCTCAACGACACTTACAAGCACTCTCAAATAGATTGGTTGCAACACTTAGATGTCGTTAACCTCAAAACCACCGTTATCATCATCCTTCGACTCGATTATCCCACCATACTCATCCGCCAAGAAAACTTGCTCAACCAAATCTTGAATCTCATCAACAAGAAGACAATCCGCATGATAGATACTTGAAGGAATCGACGGCAAGCTGGTCATAGAGAATGTAACCGACTCACCCACGATGGACAAGGTGAGGTTCTTCTTTCCAACGTCAATTAGGCATTGTGTGGTGGCCATAAAGGGACTCCCAAGTAAAATGGTATGCTCGGCACCATCATTCGAAACCATGCCAACATCTATAACGATAAAATCCACCGGGACCACGAGCCCTCCAACCTTGACGAGCACATCCTTAACAACTCCCTTCGGATATCAAATCGACCGATCGGCCAATTATAAGCAAATTCTCATTTCTTGCAAGGGTGCTAGCTCCAATTGCTCATAAATCAAAGACGACATCAAATTTATCCCCGCCCCGGAATCAAGCATACCATTTGTGACTTTTCCATTGCCGAGCGTGATATCAATACAAAAGGAGCCGGGATCGATCTTCTTGAGAACCAAAACTGAAGGATCACACACCACGCTCGCCTCCTTAGATAGCACAACTCTTTCATTTGTCACTCATGAGCTTCTTGGAAGAATGCTCGTTGAAGAACTTAGAGTAAGCGGGCATGTCCCGAATGGCATCTAACAACGGGAGAGTGATGTTTACATTGGACAAAGTATTGTAGAGCCTTTAGAATTGATCGTCCTTCTTGGTGTTTTGGAGCCTTGATGGATAAGGCGTGGGAGCTTTTGGAATTGGTGGCTTATAAGCGTTTGAGGATTTGTGTAAGTCATCGGGGCCTTCTTTCGTCGGAGCGGCACCCACGGGGGTAGAATCGGGAGTAACGACAAAAGGTGGACTAGTAACTTCCTCACCCTCGGGCGGTGGAGCCACTTTGTTATCGATGACCTGGCCACTTCTAAGAGATGTGATCGCATGGGCGTGTGATGGTTGGCTTGGTAACTTCCCTTTTTCATTGGCTTTCTTGAGCATATTTACCTCGGTAGCCATTTGCCTAATTTTTGTATCCATGGCATTCAAACGTATATCAAATGAGGACACCGTGGTGGAGAGGGATTTCAATTGTTGTAAGATCATGGTAAGAGTCGGATCGGTGGCCGGTGGTGGAGCATTCGGTGGGGGTGGGTGGGTGGGGGGGGGGGGGTTAGAGAAGAGGGGCCCATATGAGGGTTCGTATATCAAAAACCCGGATGCATGCGGTTGCTCAGATGGTACGAAGGATTTTGATTCGATGGCTGAACAAAGGGTGGACGAGTAACACCATGACCCGGTTGGTATCCTTGTACTCCACAAACGTCCTCCGATTGAGGCACCGACATGTAATGGGAAGGATTTGACGGACAATAAAGTGTTTCATGCCCAATCATACCACAAGTCAAACAAGAAGGATCCACGTTCGGCGACGACACCTTAGCCATTTGAGATTTGATAGCGGCCAATTCTTTCTCCAACTCAAGCTCTCTCGGGGAAGGAATCTCATTCACATCTTTGACCTCATTAGCACTCGAATATAAATCACGGGATGACCATTATTGGGAATTTTCGGCAAGGGTGGTGAAAAACTTGAGAATCTCGTGAGGGGGTTGTTCCGTCATGTTACCCCCGGCCGTCATATCCACCATGTATTGAAATTGTAGCTCTAAGGCCTCATAGAAAGTTTGGATCAAAATCTCCTTGGGTAAGCGATGTGGGGGCAGTTATCGAGAAGTTCCTCAAAATGGGCCCATGCCGAATGAAACGGTTCATTCTTCATTTGTTTGAATGAAATTATTTTAACCCTCAAAGTGGCCGTCTTTTCCATGGAGTAATAGTGATCCAAAAATAAGGCCGAGAGTTCGTCCCAAGTGTGAATCGAATTCGGTGTAATGTCCATGAACCATGACAACGCTTTATCTTGTAGGGCATAAGAGAAACAACGAAGACGTAAATGCTCCAAACTCATCATATTTGGTCGATGAAAACTCGAGACTTGCCACATAAATTGATGGAGGAATTGGAGAGCATCTTCTTTGCAAACCCATGGAAAATTGGGAGTTGAGCAAAATCAAGGGAACGGATGTCAAACGCCATTATCTCGGGGGGCAAGGCAATGCAAGACGAAATCGGAGCACCCACGAAGGCCTTACTCACGTCTTTCATGGTACGGATGGGAGCATGAGCATTGGGATTCAATCCACCAAAACGGGCGTAAAGATCGTGAACATCATTACGAACCTCATGAACGGCATCTCCAAACCCGAGGCCACCACTATAACTATACATATTCATATTCGGCATCGGATTGTAATTATGCACGGGAGGACTACCATACGGACTGGGACTCGGGCTCGGAATATTTAAAAAATGTTGAGGAGCTCCATAACCATACGGACCGGGAGTCGGGGCTCCATAACCACTAACGGATTCATTAAACCCAACATGGTTTGCACCATGCCCTCCCATCCCGGGTTGACCAAAGCCTTGAGAACCGGGGGCAATGTGGTTTGCACTTTGTCCTCCCACGTTGCCCATTCCAACCAAACCACCACCATTCCCAACATGGTTTGCACCATGCCCTCCCATGTTGGGAACAAAGCCACCACCAAATGAATTAGGGAAAGAAGTAATACCTTGTGGTCGGCCCGTGGCGTGCCCTTAAGTGGTAAAACCACTCCCTTGAAATCCAAGAGCTTGCTCGGGAGGTGGCGGGAGAATGGGGTTTGATGGCCCGGCCATGGCACTCAGAACGAGATCCTCATGAACTCCAGGATCGGTTGATTTAGAATTTTGAGGATCGGCCCGAGGAAATATCCCGTTAGGGTTGAGAAACGGGCCGATTTTTGGAAGATTGTTTGCCATATTAAATTCAAGAAGCAAAGGATGTCGTACACGCAGCAATCGTTCGGGGTTAGAAATATAAGGTACTAAATTGTGTCCGAGCGAACGACGACCTTGCATACACTCAAAGAAATCATTAAATAAAAAGGAAAGCTAAAAACACAACGAAACAACAATTAAATAAAAGTCCTTAACCAAGCCGAGTAGCAACGGCGCCATCTTGATTGTAGAGTTTTAGTGGTGTTGAAAGTATATCAACGGGCTCATGGCTTGGTATTATAGGATTTCGACTCAATTGAAGGATTCTATGTGTTTCAAGCTTTGAAAATAAAAGTAAAATGAAATTAAACAAGTAAACTAATTAAACTATCCTAAAAATTGAAATAAAAAGTGGGTAGAATTCCTCGATCGTATGCCATCAACGGAAATGCAAGAAAGTAATGAAAACAAGCATGTTTCACCAAGTACAAGCATACATGCACAAGGTACAAAGCTTGCATGTACATAAAAACTTGAATAATGAAAATTTACTAAGATTGAAAGCACAAATAGCAAGAGCAATGAAAATTAACGTCAAATTTCGACGTGAAATAACAAGTATCAAGCAATAGATTTAGGATTTAAGCCAAAACTATGCATGAAAATTAAATTGCAAATAAAGCACAAGAAAAACTTAAAGTCTAAACAACCCAAGACCCGATCTATGATCTAGATGTGTCACTCATCTAGATTCCATAGACAAATCATAAGATTTAACAAGTAACCAAGGAGCTAAGGTAAAAAGCATATAATGAAGAACAAAGCATGAAATTGAAGAACAAGCTTGAAATTAAAAGAAAGCTTACTATAATAAAAGGGAGAATCCAATAGCTTGAATTACAGTCAAAAGTAATAATCCAAAGGAGTATTTGGATTCTTCTTAGGCTTACAAACCCAAGGCAAACTTGAATACTAAATCTAAACCTAAGAGAGAGAAAGTAGATCTAGAAATTGAAGAGAGACACTAATGCAAAAAATATGTTCTAGAACAGTCAATCTAGAACGCCTCAGAAAAAGACGATCTGGAATATAAGCCGGTGGCATTTCCGTAATAAAAGCGTCATAAACCAGAACACCTTTTTTAAAGGCATTCTGGTATATCAATATACCAGAACGTCTTTAAAAAAGGCGTTCTGGTATATCGATATACCAGATCGTCTTTAAAAAGGCGTTCTGGTAAATCCTATATCTATAACGTCTTTATAAAAGGGCGATCTGGTATATTCGATATACCAGATCGCCCTTTCTTATGGAACGTTGTGGTATATTCGATATACCAGATCGCCCTTTTTTAAATATCTAGAACATCTTAAAAAGGCGATCTGGTATATAGTATTATTTATTAACACTTTTCTTACCTTTTCTGGAACCCTAAAATAGAAATCCCTCTCCTCTTCTCTCCGCCCCGCTCCGTTCCTCTCCTCTCCCTCTGCACCTCCGATTCAACCACCGCCGGCCATCATCTTGTAATCGCCACCACCGACGGTCATGACCTACCCGAGACCGCCGAGATCTAGCCTCCAGAGGATCCGTCTGCTACCGCTAGCTCAGATTGGCAACCACCCGACTCAAATAACCCAGATCCTCCCTACATGTGGTTCCTCCAGAACCCCGCCTCTTCCCTCGCGCAGTGGAACGGCATCGCGCCAATTGGTGGCCCTCCGCACAATAGGTTCGGTCAACGGCCGCCGCCGCCCTTCTCACCGATGCAGCCGACGGAGTCTCTGGTCTCATTCTATTTTTGGTTCCTCTAGAACCTCTCCGGCTCTTCATCTGCTCCTCCACAGCCGCCGACGCAGTAGCCTCTCGCATCTTCTGCTCCTATCCCGGCGATGCCTCTGTCACCGCTTCCATTTGGGTGCATCCCATCGCCGAGGTCACCGTACGGAATGATGGCTCGCGGCTTTCCTTTTTCGCCAATGGCTCAATTAGGGTTTTCGCAGCAGCTACCACCATTGTTTCCGATGACACCCCCTGTTCCAAGCCCAAGGTGGAAGGGCATTTGAGGGATTTCACAAACAAAGCATCAAAAAGGTGAGTTCGTGTTAGGGTTTTACACGATTTCAGTTTCTGGGGATACACCTTTTCTTGGCATTTTCTATAATTTCCATCTCGTTTTTGAAGTTTGGGTCGATCTAGTCTTGCTTTAGCCTCTGATGAATATTTCAAGTGACTCCAGATCGTTTAGGCCAGCAATTTGTGTTTCTCGTGTTTCGATGGTTTATTTTACTGTATTATGTCATCATAAGAAATAAAATAATCAATCCAGTTGTAAACCATTTATTTTATTTATTGCATTCTATTGGCACTCCTTGTTTTTCTAGACGTTTGTCATTAGATCTTTTTATGTGCTTTATTCTTCTCATACCATATTTTTCTCGGCTAAGTCAAATGCATTTTTAGAGCCAGAGCTTAGTATAGGACGCACTTTACTCTGTTTTCAATTGGGTACTTGTTATGGACTTGAGAAACTCTTTGTTCTTAGTTTTGATTTTGTGTGCATCTGTTTAACTGATTGAGTTAGTATCGAGCAGGTGTAAAATGGGGAGTTTGGTTGCAATTTTGAGGCATCCGGATGAATTGTATCCGATGGTGAAGCTGAAATTGGCGGTTAGAAGTGCGATGAAGCATATCCCTGCAGAGCCACACTGGCAATTTTGTTACTCAATGCTTCATAAGGTCTCTGGAAGTTTCTCTTTTGTTATTCAACCACTCGATATTGATCTTCGTAATGCTGTGAGTTTTTCTTTTTCCCCCAGTTTTTTAGTTGACCATTTTTTGCTTTTGGGGATGGACATTTTGGATTTTCTATTTTGGAAAGATTGACTAATTTGTTGCATTGCATTATCATACCCTTTTTTATTATGGTGTCTGAAGAATGATCTTTGCACTTTTCTATTTTCTATTTGATCCTTCGAGCACTTGACACTGTTGGTAAGCTCTACTAATCATTGACTCTGTTTGTAAAAATCTTATATCTTTGCTCTTTTTATAGAGGATGACACAAGCATAGCAGCAGAGGTCAAAGTGCCTATCCTGACGGCTTTTTATCATCACATATATGACCGTACATGGCATTTTGCATGTGAGTTTTCAATTTCCGCCTTTAAGTCTACTTGGAAATGTTTGTACAACAATGTTGAAGGGCATTGTTCTCAGGTGGTACAGAGGACTTCAAAATTCTAATGGACGGGTTCCATCACGTTTCCACTGCTTTTCTGGGCATTGTTGCTGCTGAGAAGTGCACATCTTCTGAAAATGACTCTGGTTCTTGTCTGGGGTAAGTATACTTATATATCTGTCTATATTTATACTACTACTAAAAGTTTGAACAGATCGATAGGTTCTTTTTAATACTTTTAGTTTGACATAACAATCCTTTCGATATAGTTAGTGTTGAATTTTGCGTGTCTCACGTGTCAAACCAAAGAAATGGGTTTTGTGGTTAACAGTCTTTATATTAGGATTAAGAAGAGAAAATAAGGGTGATTTTTTTATTTTTTATTTAGCTTGGGGCAATAAATGCTATTCTTAATATTCAAGACACTGCGAATTAATAGAGTATTAATTGATGCATGCTTAACAAAATCTAACACTTTTTTTGTGACAGATTAGATACAACAAACTTTGAGGACCAAAAACCAATTGCACTAGCAACTCTCACAATATCAAACGAAAATGGAGAACCTGAAAAGCCTCCTGAAATATGTGCATTTGAAGGCAAGCTACTTTTTTAACATTCACCCCCCTCTGACTGATCATTTCTGATGCTTTAGTTCATTTTCTTTTAATTTTTTTATTTTGCAGAAATAACGACTGAAACAAATGCTGCAACAACATTGAGCTCCGGTACATTACCCAAGGTGAAATATGGAAACTCCCTAAACATGCTTACTAAATTCTATTCTGGTCCCGCTGCCGCACATGTTTGTGATTAAGGATTTGGTGGTGGATATAACAAATTTCTATAATCAGTATAAGTCGATTGAGTCGTGGCTGAAGAGGAAGAACCCACCGGAGAATCCGGGGAAGGAGATTCTGCAGAGCAAGGAAGACAGGAAGAAGCTGGATGGGATGTATGAGTGCATTCTGTGTGCCTGCTGTAGCACATCCTGCCCCAGTTACTGGTGGAACCCGGAGTCTTATTTGGGCCCCGCTGCGCTTTTGCATGCCAATAGGTAATTCTGTTTTTTTTTTTAATTTTTTTTACCCTAATACTTTTGTGAATTTTGTGTATTATTGTAGGATTTCAACATTTCTTGCTATTCTTGATTTGTCGGAATACCTCTAGTGTTAGGAATTAGTGAAAGGAAAAAAGAAAAAAGAAGAGTTAGGTCTTAGATGAAGATTGTGAATCAGAGATGGACCATCACACAACTTTTGGTGAAACGCGTGCTATGGTCAGTGGTTAATCAAAGAACAGTGATGGACATATGATCTCAATATGATTCGTCAGTTGTTTAAACCCGTTTGGTTGTCAATGCAGATGTATTGAAATGTTTACTCCTAAAGTAAAGCCTTTATAAATTAATAGCCTTGGACTGCTAAAACTTTTTAATTAGGCGAGATTATCGAGATACTAACTTAACATGTAGCTCCCAAGCCGCGACCAGCAAAAGATATTACTATTTAAGCTAGATTATTAATTAATTGGGTTATTAAATTATAAAGGTTTACTGTATAATATTGGACGTTGCCGATTCTGTTGTTCTTTGCCTCCAGATTGGTTATGTCGACTATGTTCTAAATCCGAGCTGAATGCAGAAATTAGAGTCTAGAGAAGAATAGTTTGCCATTATCTTGGGCTAAGGTCGTGATATGTTTTTTTTCTCCCTCTCAACCTTAAACAACTGCACTGTTTGTTACTCGGGTGTGTGCTTGCCAAAAAATGGCCTATAGTGTTATGAATGTTGTGTCTATTACAAAAGCAATCCTGAGGTTAAGTCTAAAAAATGATTTCTTTCAAAATRATGAATGCCCCCTTGGCGTTTGTATATCTTTAACAAATACCCATGAGGGTATTTGTAATTTTTGAGAACGAGTTCTTTTCCCATTTCTAATTATAGACTGAGCCTCGAGGATAATTTTTGTGATTAATCGTGGAATTTTATGACTATTTTATGTTATGGCGCAACATGAACTATTGGGATTATGTGTTACCAGTCATTGCAATGATTGTGGACTGATATGAAAGGTTGTATTAGGCGCCTGAGTGGCACATCTTCTTTTGTATTAGAATGATAAGTTATATTCCCCTTCTTACCGCTTTAAATTATTTAATAGTTACAGATAACCTGGATATGCCTGGAAAGCTTTCTTATTTATTTGTACCTTTAGGATGTAGTGGAAAAATTCATCAAGTGTGTACAATTATGGGCACTTGCTTTATCCTTGTGCAGCTCTTGGATATTTTTTAACATGAAAATCTCTAGCATGTGCTTGCCTGCTATTATGAAAATGCACTTGTGTATTCGTTGTGGTCTTAAAAATGGTTGTACCAGTCATAGTTATTGTTTTAAGCTTTATTGGGACTGTACCAAAAGATTCCTGGTTTATGCGAGCTAAGAAAGTAAATTATCTAAATTGGACTTGAGAATTAAGATTCAGATGAAATTCCTAAATATGGAAATCCATTTTATGAGGAAAAATATAGAGCTGCTTAAGGGAAGTTCAATCACCACATGTTGAAGAATGTGCTCTCCCTCTTCGTGAATTGATATTTTCTAAATCTGATTACTAAAATAGAAAGTTGGTTCTTCTTGGCAGCTCTCGGAAGACAAGGGAAGCAATTCTAGCAGCCACGACGCAGAGAGAAAGAATGTCTTGGAGGTAAAATTGAAAATATTAATTCTTTATTTTCAGATTTTATTTGAAATTGTTTAATTAAAATTTGGAGCTAATCGGGATTTATTTGGTTATAAAGATTACAAAGATCACAGGTGAAGAGTGGAAGAAGATGATAGAGAAACAAAAAGCACCTTATGAGAAGGACATATTTTTATTCTTGTATTTTACGTATTAAGAAGAGGAAGAGCTTATGAAGCTTCAGAAACAAGAAGCTATGCAGCTGCTTAAAAAGAAAGAAAAAACTGAAACCCTGATCAAGGTGTTTTTTGGCTAAATTTCATCTTTTTTTTTTAAATTCTAAAAATGTAAATGGTGTTGGTGTTTAATTCGTCGTTTCAAATACAGAAAATAAAGAGGACCGTCAAAAGCAGAAGAAAGAGAAGGGAGAAAAGATTGTTGACCCGAACAAACCGAAGAAGACAGCTTCTTCATATATTCTTTTCAGGTTTGTGTTATATTCCTGGTTATTATCTTACTTAGAAATTGTCAATTAATTGTGAACAAATTTTTATTTTAATTTGTGCAGCAAAGAGGTGAAGTCGAAGTTTGGGTATTTGGAGACGAAAACGAGATACGTGAAATTTGGGTCAGAGAATACACAGTATATTCTGATGACGTTGGGTGCGTTTCTAGATGAGAGAGGTATACGCCATCCGAATGTCAATGTGAGTCGACGGGCGAGTTATCTTTTCATGAGGGTTGTATATTCGGTTACTATCACTTTTTTTCGTTATTTTCAACACTAATGAAGATGTTTACATTCTAAATCCCAATTATTTTAATACATTGCCTTATCTCAAGTTCAAAATGATTTGATTTGAGTTTGGTGTGTAATGCTTTCATTTATTTATTATTTTCCTGTTCTAATACGTTGATTCTTGATTTTGTTAGTTTGGTTGAGTTGCTAACTATTTGTGGCAGTGGCATTTTTGTAATATACATTTTTTTATTTTATTTTGCAGATTCACAGAGACGCCATTCAAGAGGAGTTTAGAATCTCCTTCAGCTTGGAAGTCCCCTTGGTTTCTTAGAGGTTATTGCTTGATCACAATATAGGTTGTGCAATATATTTTGGAGTGTAAGAAACAACCTATTTATGGATAACTTGAATGGTAGCAAAATAGGTACTCATCGTCTTTCGGTGATTTCTATTTTAACATTTGTTGATCGTGTATTTGGCGACTTGTGTTGTTTGTATTGACATCTTTTGGTGATTGTGTATTACTGTGATTAATGGATGATTTTTGGATTGTTATTTGGATTATATAAATAACAGGTATTTTGTGAAAAAATTATGATTTAAATAGGTATTTAAAATTATGATTTATGAGGTATGAACAGATCTAAAAAAAATTCTGGAATTCCAAAGCTATCAAATCTAGAACGTCTTTCTTAAAGGCGTTCTAGAAAATGTATATTCTAGAACGTCTTTTTCGAAATGATGTTCTGGAAAATATATATTCTAGAACGTCTCTTTCGTAAAGACGTTCTAGAAAATGTATATTCTAGAAAGTCTTTTTTCAAAAAGGCGTTCTGGAAAATGTATATTCTAGAACGTCTCTTTTGAAAAGGCGTTGTGGAAAATGTATATTCTAGATCGCTTTCAATATTGATGTTCTAGAAAATGTATATTCTAGAACGTCTTTTCTAAATGACGTTCTGGAAAATGTTTATTCTAGAACATCCTGTTCTAAATGACGTTCTAGAATATACATTTTCCAGAACGTCAATATGGAAAGCGATCTAGAATATACATTTTCTAGAACGTCTTTATTGTAACCGACCTGGAATGTTATTTTATGGAACATATTAACCAGGGAAAAATATTTTCTAGAATGGGTAAATTGTTTTTCTAGAACGTCTCAAATAACCGTTCTAGAATATCGGATATTCTAGAATGCCTCAGAAAGCTGATCTGGAAAATCTGATATTCTAGAACAGCTCTAGTCAGAATGCCTGGGCAGGGCGATCTAGAATAACTGAAATAGGGCGTTCTAGAAAACTGTTTCTGCACTAGTGAGAATTAAGCCCAATACTCATGCAAGAGTTGGGTGTTGAGTGGATGCTTCCTCAAGTCAAGATGTGGGGTTTATATAGTTATTAGTAGAGGCAAACTCGTCAAAATGCTTTAATTCTCGGACTCGCGGTCGATCGACTGACTTGCAGTCGATCGACTGCCTATCGATCAACTATCCTTAGTCGATCGATTGCCATTCCAAATTTGGGGAGGCTACTGTTCCGTAGTCAATTCTGGGGCGTTGCAATCGATCCTCTTGAAGTGCAGTCGATCGACTGCAGTCTGCCCGGGCAGTCGGTCGGGCAGTCAATGCGGCATGGTTTCCTCGTTTCAGCACGGATTTTGAGCTTCAAGGCCTCGACTCGATCCTCAGCAACTTAGAGCAAATCCAATTCCCCGAGCCACCTACAACATACGAATTTTGAATTTAAAAACCCACGAATCGTCATTGAAAACGCACATACCAAGCTTCAATCCTAAAAACGAGAAAGTGACCGAAGACCCTAATAAAAATGACTTAAAACTACTAGAAACGATGCTAAACTCTAACTAAGAGCACGAGAAAAACACAATAATTACATGCAAAACAACATGGCATGATACTATATTTTCTTATCATTTTTTCTATGATTATAAACATTACAAATTTGTTTTGCCCTCCCTTTTATTTTCCCTTTTTTCTTTTATATTTCCTTTAATCTAATTAATAAAATCCAAATCAATGAAAATTTATTAAAAATATGAAATAAATATAAAAATATAAAATAAATATTAAGAAATTATAAAATAAATATAGAAATTTATAGTAAAAAATTTTATTATTAATAAAAAAAATGAACTAATACAATTATCGATAAATATAAAAATATAAAAAGAATTAAAAAAATTATAGAATAAATACAAAATTTTATATGAAGATAATCATATTCTTTCGTATAAATATCTATATTGTTTAGAATTTTTTAAAATTCATTTTATATTTTTATTTTTGATATTGATTTTATTAAATTTTTATTAATTAAAATCTTATTAATACTAAAAATAAACTTTTATATTTCTTATATAATTTTTTAAGATAATTTTTATTTATCACTTATTTATTTTTTTAATATTTTATTTATTAAAAGTTATCAATTTTGATTCAAGGAAAAAGATTGAAGGACACAATCGATAAGAAAATGTAGAATAACGCCACGTCAGAAAAATGCCCCAACCAAGCTTTTTGGACCTTTTTTGATAAATTTGCCAACTTAGCAGATGTGGTTTGACGATGGCCAATGTCACGTATCTTTTCTGAAATGTGGCCAATATAATGGACCAAAATGAATTTATTCCTAGTTTTTTTTCTTCAATTTAATATTTAAAATTAAGAAAAATGATAAGAGAATATTGATTCACGCCACATCAGCAAAAAAGCCCTATCGAGATAATTTTGTGCTTTTTTTTGATAATTTTACTTAGTGTAGGTGTTTTGATACCGCACAGTATCATGGTCCTTTTTTTGAAAGTGGACAATAAAATGACCTAAAAAGCAATTGTCCCCATGTTTGACCTTAGATTTGAAATACCATAGTGGTATTTCAAATAATGGATACTCATTTGTTATAAAGTTCAAATATTAAATACACAGTTAATAATTTCTTACACCTAGACTCTATCATATACCACCTTAGTAGCACATATAATTAAATAATATTAAACATAATATTATAATATAAAATTATTCATTTTCATGATTTGACATAAAATACAATATAACAGTACATTAGCATTAATTTTTCAGACATGATTTGGCATCTATATTGGAAAGTAAATGATTATAAATCATATAACAAATAAGAGTTTTTCTTATTCACGGAATCCTGAATAACTCAAGATTAATAGTTCAAAATATCAATGAATGCTAGTTCAAACAGGCCTTTATAGATTCATACATTTTTCTTCCGGTTGATTTTAATTTACACACAAATTAAGTACTTTTAAAATTAATGAACTAAACACTTTCCCAAACTTAATTAATTTAAATATTATTTACAAACACGACTAACTTATTTTCAGTTACTTAACATGTCACGTCAATGAATAGAATAAGTTTGGGGTGGGCACGATGCGCTTTGGGTAGTTTCTTAATAAATTATTAACCGAATTGCTTATCGTGGTCGTGTAAAAGTTTAACTTATAATTGCAATTTTTTGAACACATTTAAGTATGCGGTTATGTTTAACGGTTTGGAGGTTCATCAAATTTTTTATTATTATTATTTTTTTTTTTTGCGAATTTTATAACTATTACGACTTATTGATATAAACATGTTCTAAAATAAAATGACTTTGCAAATATAATTGATATTACATTATCTTTAACTCAACTACATTCAAACATAATGTATTTTTATAATACATTACACTGATTGCAAAACATAATATATTTTTTCAACACTAAATAAAAACATGTAAAATACAATTTTCTTTTTTGAATTCGAAATGCAAGTCTAAGTTTATTTGATTATTGAATAATTTGGTTTTAATACTGTAGTGTTTTATTATATTTATGGTTGATGGTTTTTGGATAATTTTATGTGTTGGTAGAAATAGGAGGAAGACGAGAGAGAGAGAAAGAGAGACTTGGAAGGGGTAGAGATTATAAAAAAACTTATGATATTTTCATTCCATGGTGCTCGTCCCTTTTATAGGTTAGTTTTGGGACCACATTACGTTAATTGGGATACAATCCTCCAAAAAACTAAACCAATAAAATTCGAACACGTGTACTAGCTATATTCCCTCCAAGGCTCCTTCTTCCTCTGCCACGTGCTCCCATATGGTCCCCTGCTGATCTGGTATGATGCAGACAGTTAGATCATATGCGCCTCCTGGCTTTGCAATTTCAACTTTTTCCCTTTTCATTCCTTTCCCAAACTTTGCAACCCTAGTTTCCTCAACTACCCCTAAATTTATGATAATACTCCATGAATTTGAAGATCCTTGTCTGCAAGGATACATCTTCCCAGGTGTTTCACCCTAAAATATGACATCACCTGCAAACCGTATTCCCTCCTGACCTATACACAAATACACGTTAGAAAGGACCACCAGTGGTTTTCCGGTGGAAACCTCTCCGATGCTTAAGTCAGAAAGCGTATGAGGTGTTTGCCAGGAAACAAAGAAGGAATGCACAAAAGAATGACATACCTCTCTCAGCCTTGGGGCTGAGATATTTATAGTTTTTCCAGTGGGGACCCCAGCCGGGATCTCAGGAGCACAGGCCGCGAATCAGGGGCCTTTTGTGTAACCAATTCCGACAAGTGGTCCCACTTGTCTCCTCCCAGGTGTTTAAGGAATCAGGTCTTCCTTAGTCCTGCTTTTCCCTTACATTTATCTCCTAGTCCAGGAAGTCTGCCCTGGTTTATCCCTGTTCTCTGAGGGTATCCCATTTGTCCTTTCGGAAGAGGTCGGGAGACCAGCCCTATCTTAGACTGGCCTTCTGGCGATTGTTCCATAAGGGACTCAGCTCGAATCAAGCTTATCCTGACCTCTTCAAGAAGTAAATTTCAGACCTTTCTCCAGGAGTGAACTAGCTAGAAAGCTACCAATTACCACAATCCAGCTCTAGCTATGCTCCCCAGTTTTTCTCTCGGTAACGCTGAATCAGGTCTACCCCAATCCAGGTCTGATTAATTACGCCACATCACCAGGTCGATGATTTTTTTCTCCAAATTAGCCCTATTGGACAAGTACTCTAGGAATCTGGTGCCCATTACATGTGATGTTGTGACGCTCCAGAATATCCAAGGACCCAACAACAAATCCACCATCATCATCTATTCGGGTCTATGGTTCAGGTACATGCTCAAACTTGATGTGCTTTTTTAGTAAGGAGACATGAATGTGTGTATTTCGGATCCTTCGGGTAACTCCAACCGATAGGCCACTGAGCCAATATTTTCTAAAACCTTATAGGGCCTAGGACATAGAGTTTTGTCTGAAATGTTGTAGATTTAAATAAATTGGATTCCCAATTTTAAAATTTTAATTATGCCTATGTTTATCCGCATATGTCTTCATTCTATGCTGGGCTAATTGTAAATTTTCTCTCAGTATGTGTGCAATTTGTTGTCTTTGCTTCATGAACTCTTTAGACTCAATGTTTGTAGCATCCAAATAGGACCCAACGGAGAGTGATGGTGGTGGTTAGCCATATAGTGTTTGGAATGGGGTTAACTATAGGCTAGTATGGCAGTTGGTATTGTACCAGTATTTGATCCAAACTTTTGTGCACCCCGTTTTAATAAATTAATTTTAAAGCACGTTAGTTTGCTCACATGAGTATGAGGTTACTGTAGGGTGATAAGTTTGACTCGAGTCGTATCTCTCGAGGAAACAACTGTTCGGTCCTTCGGATGTTTTTCTCAATTTACGAACTAAAGTAAAATACATGTACATTTGGGGTTTTAAAAGATTTTGAATTGATCATTATAACTAAAGCAATAATTAAACTAAAGCTATTTAAACTAATTATTCTAACTATATTATCAACTACTAGCAATAATTAAACTACTTGAACTCAAGAACTAAGAATCAATAGCAATGAATCTAAATCATAAATATAATAACTACCCTTAAGCAATCGCATCGTACGAATCCAAGAACGAATAATTAAGCATAAATCAATCGCATAAGTAAACTAAATTAACCAATATTCAAGCATAAAACGATTAAACTAATTAAACTAGAATTAAGTAAGAGATTAACTAAGAATTAAACTAACAATTAAACTAGGAATTAACTAATAAATTAACTAAGAGTTTAGAAAACTTATTGGAACTACTAAAATCAATGAGAAGTTCCAGCTATTCCGGAGTTGCACGTCGATCTTGGGCGAAGATTGAATCCCGAACACGAATTTGATGTTTTGGACGCGTTGTTCTTCGATCCTTGATCTCCATCTTCAAATCTCGTTATGAGATGTGGAATTATGTTTATTATCAGCTAAAATACCCTAGGGGGTCGTGTGTTCTCTCAAAATTCTGAAATAAGGAGGGTTTATATAGATATTACAAGTCTTGGCGCACAAGAAACCCTAAAATCCGAATTCTGGGCCGTCGCGTCGACGGTGCATTGACGGTGCGTCGACTGACGCGCACTGGTGCTCGGCGTCGATGCTGCCTGGCGTGCGCGTCGGCTGGGCGGGTGCGTCAACTGGGTGCGTCGACATCGACACTTCAGCAAGTTGCGTCGACGTTGCGTCGACATCGGTGCATCAACATCGACGCTTCAGCAAGTTGCGTCGACGTTGCGTCGACATCGGTGCGTCGACATCGATACTTCAACAAGTTACGTCGACAGTGCGTCGACGCTGCGTAGACTGGCGTGGATCATGGCTCGCGTCGACGGAGCGTCGACGGTCGTGTCAGTCGACGCGACTGCGCGTCT
>BMAC01000782.1:293528-321802 GCA_014905375.1 Phtheirospermum japonicum
GCATCTTGTCTCGCAATGATGGGGCGTGGTGGTGGATCTCGGTGGTGAATCGCCGTTTCGAACTGGATTTGCTTCTAACATATTTTCGGAAACTTGATCGCAAGCAAAATCAGTTGCCGTTGAGGAATCGTCCTCGGAAATAAGAACGGGTCTTGGTCTCGGTGGATTCGAACGATGGATGTTGTCGATGAATGGTACAGGGTCGCGTTGAAAGTGATCGCCTTCCTTGCATAAACTCAACAATACATCAACGTACCAAATGGCAAGACCAAGTAAAAATAAAAATAAACTAATAAACAAAAAGAAAATAAAAAAAAAAACATCTTTAATTCCTACTCGTTGCTTCCCCGGCAACGGCGCCAAATTTTTGACTCAAACTTTTGTGCACCCCTTTTGGTCTCCGTTTCTCGATCGTTTGCTACTCGTTTCACCGGAAAGCTTGTACTTCTATTATTGAACATCGATCTTCGTCGTTTACGTGATAAACTCTTCCGGTTACTTAGCTGTAAGGTGAAAAACAACGAAACATCACCTAATTGCATCAATTAAGATCAAAATGCGGTAAAATAAGCTGGAATTTTAAAATTACGGAATTATGCTTAAATCATCCAACTTATACCAAAAACAAATAGAAAAACGAACTAAAAAGCTAATAAAAATAAGGACAAATCTACTCTAATCCGTCTTCATAGTAGGCCAAAGCCCCTTTCAGCCTTATGTAGGTACAATTTATCCCAAAGTGCCCTCCATAGGCAGAGTTATGCATCTCAGATAGTAACAACCTCCTGAGTTGGTCATCCATATCCACCCCTAATATCCCATTGTATCTTATTAATCCCCTAGAAACTTTGAAATTAGGGTAGGCAGTGGGGTCAATCATATTAGTAGTTAAGACCTCAGAAAAGAATCCATCCCTTGGTAACTATGTATCACTTGTAGACCCATTTTGGGGTAAAAGTGGATATAACATTACACATGTGTACTCTTCCTCCCCCATCCTGGACAGGGCATCTACTGCTCTGTTCTATGTGCCTCTTTTTTATTGGACTTCATAATCCAATCCCAGTAACTTGATCATCCATTTCTGTTGTAATGGTGTAAGGATCTTCTGGTCAAGTAGGAATTTCAAGGATTGTTGGTCAGTCCTGATGATAAATTTACCACCCTACAGATAATGCCTCCACTTTTGGACTGCCATTATCACTACTAAGTAATCTCTTTCATATATTGACAAGGCTTGGCTTTTTGCACACAAAACTTTACTCATGTACGCAATTGGCTTCCATTCTTGCATAAGAATTGCCCCTACTCCTTTTCCACTTGCATTAGTCTCTAGCACAAAAGGTTTAGTGAAATCAAGTAGGCTTAGAACCGGAGTTGTGGTCATGGCCTTCTTCAAGTCTTGGAAGGAAGCTTCAACCTTCTTATTCTATTGAAATTGGTCCTTCATTAGTATAGCTATGAGTTGATAGCTGAGACCCCTATACACCCTGACAAAATTTTCTGTAATAACGTGTCAACCCCAAGAACCCTCTCAACTGATTAACTGTAGTTGGTATAGCCCAATTGACCATGCTTGCTATTTTGTCTGGATCTGTTGATACCCCTTCTTCAGAAATTATGTACCCCAAGTATTCCACCTTCTGTTTCCCAAACTGGCACTTGCTTTTCTTGGAAAATAGTTGATTGTGTCTCAGAAGAGTAGTACATTTTCCAAGTGCCGTAGGTGATCTTGCCATGTGGGGATGTATACTAGTATATCATAAAAAAAATACTAGTATTAAATCTCTCAATTGCTCCCTGAAAACCTTGTTCACGAGTGATGATTAACATGCATTTGTGGTTATTTCTAGTAGTATTATAGTATCTTTTTATTAGTGTTTTTGGTATAAGTTGGACCATTTAAGCTTAATTTCGTATATTTAGAGTTCAGACTTATTTTACCGTGTTTTGATCTAATTGATGCAAAATAAGTGATTATTGGATGTTTTTCACTTACAGCTAAGTAACCGGGAGAGTTCGGCGCATTAGAGATAAAGTATAATGATCGAGAGATGAGAATCGAGCTTTCCGGCGAAAAGTAGAAAATCTTTGGAGTTAACGGTTGGTATTAAGGGTTACTTCATAACCCTTAACTATAACCGTTAACAGCAGGCCCGAACTTGAAAATAGCAGCTAACGGTTGCCAATAAGGGTTGCTATAACCGTTAGCAACCAACCGTTAGCGGGGCCTAGGAACAGCAGACAGGCTTGCGGCCCAAGTCTCAGAAAAGTCTATAAATACCTTCATTAATCCGAATTTCGACCGGGGTGTGTGGCTGTGTGCATGTGCTAAACCTAAAAAAAGCTGAATCCTAGGATTTCAGAGACGGAAACAACAACAAGACGCAACGATCAAGGAGCAACCAAGAATCAACGACGACGATTCATCTGTAGAAGTCCAGTCCGCTGTGTTTACTCTTCAAAATAGCCGAAGAACTTTCGATTTCCAGTAGCTTCAACGATTACTTCGAACTATTACTTAGTTTTCTTAGTTTTAAATCATAGATTTCAAGTTTGCGCATGTTGGATAGTTTATATTCGTATTGTTTGKTTTCGTTTGGATTCGCTGAACGTACTTAGTTAATCTATCTCAGTTATTTCCAGTTTTATATGCTTATCGTTGGTAGTTTAATATTCTGTTGGTTGGAGATTAGTTTATGCATGCAGTTCATGTTAAGTTCCTGCCAACAGTTAGTGTTAACCGTTACTGCTAAGGGTTGGACCAACGGTTAGCAGTAACAGTTAGCACTAAGGGTTACAACAGTTAGCAGTTTACTATTTGAATGTTTAATTTAAATTGCTGAATCAGAATTACTTTTTAGTTATTAAATTAGTTTCTGATTATTTAGTTTAATTTATAAATTTAGTTAATTTAGTTTTTAAAATTAAGTATTTGCTATTTAAATTCGTAGTTAAATATCCTCATCAACCCCCCCTATTTGTATGTGTTATTTGAAATTGAACAAAACTATTTAAAGATTCTGATTGCATATTCCTCGAGACACGACTCGAGTCAATTTGCCAACCTACGCGCGACACCGTTCTCTTGCGGGTAAGCTATTGAACTTTTGACACATTTTCATAAGTAGGCAACCAAAAATCTTGAATCAAAATTTTGGCGCCGTTGCCGGGGAATATACAAAGGTTTTCAAAAATATGTTTGTTCATTTTTATTTTTATTTTAGTCATTTATTTGTATAATTATTTTCTCTAGTCGATACYTTTGATTTGTTGTTGAGTTCATGCAAGGTCGTAGATCGCTTAGGCTCGACCTTGCACCATTCATCGACAACGTTCATCATTCTAATCAAGTGAGACCACCTCATTCATCCACAAGTGAATCGTCTGCCACGACTGATTTTATTTTTGATCCTATTCCGGAAACAATGTTGCGACTAGACAACCAAGCCCACAACAACGAGGACGATCAGCCACCAAGGCATCCACCCGTGCAATAAAGAAATGGGTACGGGAGTGAGCCAATTCGTCCCGACGGACCAGTACAGCCTCAAGCGTACTGGGAGAATATTCAACGAAACATAATAGACCAGAATGACGGCCAAAGAAGAGGAGATAATTGCTACCGCCACGTTCCGGACGACTATTCCGAGAGATCGTACCATGGCGACAAGCGGGTCAATGAGTGGCTCGCAAATGACGGGTACCATGAGAGAAACGAATACGCGAGGCCAAATAACCAAGAAAGATACCAACGAGAGGCACGCGAACCGAGACAAAGAGAGTTCACGACCCCTCAAGTGGGTCCCTATAGTTCGGCAATTGTGTTGGGTAGAACTGCGAGAGACTTCGAGTTGAAACCTCATATCATCAACTAAGTAACCGGTAGGTGATTAACATGCATTTGTGGTTATTTCCAAGTGCATTTGTTGGGTAGGTAATGGGTACTAGAAATAACCTCATATTTAATCAGAAGATTAGTACATTTTCCAAGTGCCGTAGGTGATCTTGCCATGTGGGGCTGTATACTAGTATATCATAAAAAAAATACTAGTACTAAATCTCTCAATTGCTCCCTGAAAACCTTGTTCACGAGTGACTGAAATATAGCTGGTGCATTACACAGTCTAAAGGTTATGACCAAGAACTCATAGTGCCCACTATGAGTCTAAAGGCTGTTAGGGCTCTGTGTTCATGCTTAATTAGGATTTGGAAATATCATGCTCCTAGGTCAATCTTAGAAAATAACTTTTCCCCATGAAACTCATCCAACCACTCACATATAATAGGTATTAGGTAGTTATCTTTAATAATGAGCTCATTTAAGTACCTATAATCTATACATAGCCTCCAAGTACAAGCCTTCTTTTTAACTAAAATAACAGGAGCTGCAAATGGGCTCTCGCTGTCCTATATGTTCCCAGAATTGATCATTTCCTTGATGATTTTATCAATATCTTCCCTGTGGTTGTATGATGTCCTGTGAGGGTATTGTTGCCTTGGGGTGCTGTTAGGTTTCAACAAAATCTGATGCTATATCCCCTTTTCTGGAGGTAGCTCAGTAGGTTCCTCAAAAATGCTCTCAAAACTCTTAAGTAAACCCTGCAGCTCTAGGTTTTACCCACAATCAGGTTTAGGGTTGGTTAGGGCATATATCTCCTCTAGTTCAGTAGAAAGCTCCATGTGAACCATTCTATATAGTGAAGGCCCTAAAATCATCCTGCATTCAGTTGTGGATGTTAGGGCCTGTATATCAACCTTCTTTCCCAATAAGTTGACTGTAAAAGTCATCTGGTCATAGTTTAACTCTACTGGGGCACAAGATTTTAGCCAATCACCGCCCAAAATCATGTCAAAACCTTCATATTTTAAGAACCATGAGAAGTATGTAAACTCATTTTCTTGTAAGGTCCACCTGAACTGACTAGCCTTCTGGGAGCTCACCATTCTATTCCATTTTCTACCTTCAGAAGTAATGGTTTTACTGGTTCCAATTTACAACCCAACTTCATTGCAGTCTCCTCTAGGATGAAACTAATGGTGCTGCCTAGTCAATGAAGATTTGGATATCCCATTCTCCACATTTGCCAATCACTCTCATGATTGTTACCCCATCTTTTCCTGTTATAGCATTTAGGGTCATGTGTACCTCCTCCATCTGACATTATAACTCTGAGAGGTCTTATGTGGTCTCCTACAAGTTATTAAACTCTTCTTCCTCAGTCATAATCATGTAGTTCACCCTATGTTTACACCTATGACCATAAGTAAGAACTTCATCATAGTTGTAACAAAGTCCCTTCTCTCTCCTCGTAGCCATTTTAGATGCAGTGAGCAGTTTAAGGGGTGGTTTGGGGGTTTTTTGTTGGTGGATTTCTAGGAAGGAAAACTGGTGGTGTTTAAGGTTTCTTGAAGCTTGGGTAAGTTGAAGTAAACTGCCTTGAGGGTGCCCTAATTTCTTTGGTGATAGCATCTAGGTTGTGGAGTTGTTTCCTCCTTATATATATTGTTTGCTGCAGTGTGTGCAGTTCAAACATGATGATGAATGCATGCAATTCTTCACTGAGCCCACTTATAAAACTGGCAATGAAATAACTCTCAGTATGCTCCCCTCCATTTATCAATAACATATACATGCCCCAAACTCCTCAGATCATGCAGTTTTGGTACCATAATACAGCCTTTTCCTCTATGTGCATAGATGTTAAGGCAACCTTTTGATGATCATGCACTACAAAAAAACAGTGAAATGCTGACGGGCGGAACCTGTCAGCATGAGTTTGCTGATGGGTTGCGCCCGTTATTATTTTTCGCGTCAGTAAATGATTTGCTGACGATATTAATGAACCCGTCAGAACTTTCTGACGGCATGTTGACGGGTATCATCCGTCAGCGAATCCCCCCGCCATAATCGGGACCCATCAGCAAATGCTGACAGGTTTCGCCCATCAGCATTCTCAGATTTTATTTTATTTTATTTATTTTAATTGAATTTTTTCCCTGTTTTTATTTCACATATCAATAATTCAATAAGAAAAGTAATTTGCATTTCCCCAAAAAATACAAAATACAAAATTAAATTTGATTAATTAACAATTTTATCGTATAATTTATAAAATATAAATAAACTACCAAATATTAATAATATTCGTTCGTAAATCAACTAAATCGCCACATCAGCATCATCATCATCATCATCATCATCATCATCATCATCATCATCATCATCGTCGTCGTCGTCAGCATAAGCAGCAGGAGAAGTAGGAGCAGGAACTAGACTAGCAGCAGCATTAGAAGATCGTGGTCAATGTCGCGCTACCATCGCTGCGGTGACTTCCCTCGTCACCTGGTCACAGAGATCCTCCTCGTTTTGTATCATCTAACGTGTATGCTCCTCACGCATGGCCTGGAGCTGCTCCTGATGTGCACGCTCCCGATGAGTCCTCTCGATGTATTGGCCTTGGCCTCGGACGGGGTAGCTGGAACTTCCGGCAGGGTCGCTCCTGATAAGTCCATCATATCATCATCTTCATCGTCTATCTGACGATGAGATGATGACAATGAACCAAGAGAAGCACGGCCTGCCTAGAGAAGAACGCTCACAGCCTCTACCTCTCATCTAAAAAAATATTAAAATTTAAGCATAATTGAACCAGGTATGCAAGAAGGCTCCTAGTTTTTATGTGTGGGGATAAGTCTCAATTTGATTTTACAAAGAGTTTTAAAATCTTTAAATTAAAGTAAAGGATATATCTGTAAATTTACAAACTTATTTCAGCCCGACAGACTTTTAGCCCGTTGGTGATTAGTTAAATAAATAAAATAATAATAATTTAATTTTACCGACGGCTTCCGCAAGTCGTTTACTAATAATTTAATTACTTAAATAAATTTAAAATCAGATTCTATTTATTTTTTCGGTTTCAACTCATCTATAATTTTATTATCCTAAGTGAACTCAACATGGGTATATTGGTTCTTTTGTTGGACTTGTTATGATTAGTAGTGGTTGTTGTTCCTAGTTCTCTAGGTTTCTTTATATAATCATATCTTATGATTACACTCTAACAAGTTAGAGTTCTAATAAAATCATAGATGAGTTAAAACTGAAAAAATAACTACAATCTGATTTCAAATCTTATTTCATGATTGATTTGGATAAGTTTTCTTATAGAAACATGATTTTGTGAACTTTTTATTTTAAATAATCACATATTATAATCAGTTTTTAATTATAATCATTAACTATAATAGTCTTCTTTTACGGTCAGAGATTTGTTGGATCAACTCAATTTGGGCCCATAAATTATTCAAATATATTCAAAGTTGATCCGTCAGTTACACATAAATTATAAAATGACATTTTTTTATAAATTTATTGATAGTTACAAACAGAAAAATATATATAAGAATGGGTAATTCAAAAAGATTATAAATATCATATTATTAAATAATAATATTATTATCGTATTAATTGAAACATGTATATCAAAACATAAATATTAATTAAACACAATTTGTCGATGATCACGGCATTTCAAAACCCCCACCACGCACTTTTTAAAGTTTTTTTAAAACCACCAACACATTTTGAAAAAAAATTAAAATCCGTTATTGGAGGGACGGAACCTCCCAGCCGGTGCCGTACATCACATCTTCACCGACGTCAACCTCAACCAATCACAATACCAACCAATCACAACATGTATATCAAAACAAAAATATTAATTAAACATAACTTGTCGATCACGACGGCATTTCAAACCACCAACACAAATAGACGTGTTGAACCGGTTATTAACCAGCCCGTTAATTAACCAGCGGTTCAACACTAACCGTAACCTAACCGGCTGAGAATTGGCTAAGGTTATGGTTAAACCGATTAACCGAACTGGTGGTTAACTGGAAAACCGATGGTTAACCAACGATTTTGAATTTTTTTAAGAAATTTTAAAAAGCAGTTGATCGACTTCTGGATGGACTGAAGGACAGTGAGTCTTGGTTTCGTGAAGACAGTCAATGCAGCAGTCAATCGACTGAAACTCTATCGATCGACAGGCGGTCGATCGACTGCGTAGCAGTCGGATCGTGTTTTTTTTAGAAAAAAAAAGTTAAAAAAAGGACTTGATTTTAATTCTAATATTAAAAACAAGAAATTTAACTTTTAATATTAGAATTAACTTGCCTACATATCCTCATAAATGAACCAAAGTCTACGAGTTCGATTTTTTCTTGAAAAAAAAGCTAAAAAAAAGAACTTGATTTTAATTCAAATAGTAAAAGTAAAAAATTAAAATTTAATATTAGAATTAACTTGCCTACATATCCTCATAAAGGAATCAAAGTCCACGTAGTTCAATTTTTTCTTTTGAAAAAAATAAGTTAAAAAAAAGGACTTACCTCATTTACCTACTTACCTATTCGTCGTTGTCATTGCTTCTTGAAGTGGTATCGTAATAGTTGCTCTCTTCACCTTCATCCAATTGCATTTCTTGTTCTCGTTCTCCGGCTTTCACCCAATCGTTCATCAACATTGATTTTCAAGATTTTTAGATGTTAAGGTAGACCGATGCTCATCTAACATATAGCCTCCCGTGCTGAAGGCCCCGTCAACAGAAACTGTTGAAACAGGAACGACAAGAACCTCCTTGGCAATCCTAGAGAGTGTGGAAAAAATAATGGTCACTTTCGACCAAAACTGCACAAGATCGCTAGTAATACCATCGGGATTTTTTGGAACCGAACTCGGTTAAAAAGCCCCTAAATAACTGTCTATTTCCATTGATCGACTAGCACTAGCCCTTTGTTGTTTTCGCTTAGTATCCTAAATTATCCTCATATATGGGGCTATAGCTTGTCGAGGGTCATTGAGTCTTATGTTAGAAGTGGTGGGGGAAGGGGACACATTAACATCATCACTAGAAGATTCATTGTAATCTTTAAAAAGTTGAATAAAAGATTGTTGTTCTTGGTGTGCAACACTAAGAGGGATAGGAATTTCAATATTTGAAGCTTGTAGAAAAGGTCCTAATACATCGTAATAAACTTTAAGTAAATTTTGTAAACCCTCCATCCGGTAATACGGGTCTAAGATTTTTTCAATCAAAAAAACGTCGGAAATAAACAGAAAATATTTGACCCATTTACTCAACATCATAGAAATACATTCACCTAATTCGAGGTTATCGACTAAATCAGTACTAACAAGTAGTATTTGAATACATTGATCAACAAGTAGTGATGAGATAGGATAATAAACACCGGATAAAGTCACGGTGACATCATTAAAAGTTTTTAAAAGGGACGTCATATTATAACAATCATCCCACATATGCGAAAACAAAGCGAAATTGACATCTTCATAATTAAAAAATGCACACAATGGGTCTCTATATTCAAAAGTATCATCTAGCAATTTATTAGTATAGTTCCAACGATTTGGCACATCAGTTGAAAATATTTTTGGATGCAATTGATTGGCTCGGCAAAATTTTTGCCATTTTCTTTGACGAATCGTGGGAATGTAGATAATATATAGCACTCCTAATCGGTTGAATTTTAGATTTAAAAAGAGTTAAACCATCTTGAACACATAAATTCAAAATATGACAAATGCATCTAACATGAGAAAATTTGTCGCCAATAGTGGGTTCACAAAAAGATTTTAACATATCTAAACTAGCCGTATTAGCGGCGGTATTATCAAATGAAATTGAAAAAAATTTGTTTTCTAAATGATACTCGAACAAAACAGTGGATATTTTGCGCGAAATATTCACCATCGTATGTTGACTATCAGACTTTCTATATGCAATTAAACATTTTTGCAAAGTCCAAGAATTATCAATCCAATGGCAAGCAATTCTCATATAATTATGATTATGAAAGGAATCCATCCAAATATCCGAACATATAGAGACACTATGAGGCAAACTATCATATATTGAAATCAAATCCAATTTATACTCATCGACCATTTTTTTCAATATCGCGAGTCAATTTATTTCGTGAAATCCTAGTGCTAAATGGATTAAATGCACCCCTAGTATAATATTCATAATGACTACTATGTGCATGATTAAAAGAAAGACTCAAAACGGAAATAAAATTTGCAAGAAACTTTCTATGACCACTTTCGGTATATTGAAATAAACTAGAAGAACTTGTACCTTGGCCGCCGGTCCTGACGCCGGCTGTAGATGAAGATGAGAAGTTTAGTTGTGTTTGAGAGCTACCAACGCCGTGTTTGTTGGGATACTTCTTCTCCATGTGGTATTTGAGTGACCCGTAGTCTCTATTATTTTTAGAACCGAAAGCATAATGAGTCGAGCAATAATTGTATTGCTCTCGAGATTCGCCGTTGATCGTCTATTTTGTGAAATACAATCTGAAGATGGGAGAAATAAATTCCCTCATTTTTGATTGACGCAGTGGCATATCATCCACTCCCTCCTCATCTTCATCCAAATTGACGGCGGCCGGCGGTTCGCATTCGTCGGAGCTACGTAAATACTCTTTAGAATTGGTTTGATTTTGCGAGTCGAAGTTGATTTGATTAAATAGGTTCTCAACTTCCTCCGCCGTCATCTCGTCGGAACCATAAACTCCGGAACGACCGAATATTGTTGTCGGATCCTCGACCTTGACCTCGACGAGAAGAGGTTGGAGTGTTGGTATTGACATTACGAGAAGATCTTACCATAATAATATTATAAAACAGAATTAAGAATATTAATGATATTATTTTTGGAACAAGTTAGCAACTTGACTTGAAACTTGAAAATATAAGAGAAGAAGAAGAATAAGTTGAGATGAATTGGTGTGAGATTTTGAAAAACTAGTCGTTAACCAATTTGGTTAGATCGGTTAACCGCGGTTAACCGGCAACGGCTAGTTTCCCATTTAAATTTTGGCTGTTGATCATCAATAGCTAGTTGATCTCAGCCGTTGATTTTCAACGGCTAATCTAGTGACCAGTCGATCGACTACAAACCAGTCGATCGATTGGTTTGTAGTTGATTGACTGGTCACTGTTTTTTTTAAATTCCCGTTAACCGACGGTTGTAGCCGATGGTTACGGTTAGTCGGTTAGGTTAACCGTAACCTAACCGCTGGCCACCGGTTGATGGTTACGGTTATAACCGTGACCGCCGGTCAACGGTTAAACGTAACCGGTTATTAACCGGAGGTTAACCGGTTCAACACGTTTAAACACAAATATTCTAAAACTTTTCAAATATGAAATATTTATAATTCAACCCTAGTTTTAAAAACCCTCCAAATTAAACTCTAATTATACAATAATACCTAAACTAAACCCTAATTATATAATAACCCCTAAATTAAACTCTAATTATACAAAAACACCTAAAGTAAACCTTAATTATACAAACCCCTAAATTATACCCTAATAATATAATAATTCCTAAATTAAACCATAATTACATAAACCGCCCTAAATGAATGATAATTAAACAATAATATCCAAATTAAATATTAATTATACAAAACCCCTTAAATTAATGATAATTATAAAATAACACCTCAATTAAAACTTAATTATACAAAACCCCTGAATTGAACCCTAATTATACAATAATACCTAAATTATACCCTATTTATACAAAAATATCTAAACTAAACCCTAATTATAAAAAAAACCCTAAATTATACCATGATATTAATACCTAAATTATACACCAATTATATAATTATTTCATATTATTTTTGAAAATTTAAATCTTAATTCACAAAACAATTCAAAATAAAAAATAAAAAGAGACAAAAGATGGACCTTGGGCGGCGGCGGGGCGGCGACTGGCTGCGAAGGGCATCGGGGCTGGGTGGCGGCTTTGGGTTTGGGCGATGTCGTGCTGAACTCAGGGCTGGGCTGAATGACGAAGGTGGGCGGCGACCAGCGATGGGCTGCGGCTGGTGGCAACGAAGGGCGGCGACGGGGCGGGCTTGGGATTTTTTCTTCTTTTTCTCTGTCTGTTTCTGTTTTCTGAGATGTGGATCTAATCTTATCCCCAAAAAGCTGACAGGCCCGGGCCCATCAGCATATCTTTTTTAATTATACTGACGGGGGTTGACCCGCCAGCAAACAGGCCCATCAGCGTCCCGTCAGCAAATCCATCGCCCAATTAACTTGTTGTCGGCTTGATGACGGGTAGCTGATGGGCTGCTCTTTGACGGCTTTTGCCCGCCAGCAAAGGCAGGATGTCAGCATCCGTCAGCATATGCTGACAGATTTTTAGCCTGTTTACAATACCCGTTAGCATACACCACTTTTTCTAGGATTCTGTATGTAGCCCTTGTTCGATCCGTTTCTGGGCTTCTTAGAGGTCTTTTAAGTGAGTTACTTCAGCTATTGGCCGAGGATCTGTGTGCTTTGGTGCCAATTGTAATGTTTTATTATATTTATGGTTGATTTTTTTTAGATAATTGCATGTGTTGGTAGAAATAAGAGGAAGACGAGTGCGCGCACTAGAGAGAGAGAGAGAGAGAGAGAGAGAGAGAGAGAGACCTGGAAGGGATAAATATTGTAACGAATTTCTGATGTTTTTATTCTATTGTGCCCTTACTTTTTTGGTTAAATTTGGGACCACATTGCATTAATTGGGCTACAAGCCTCTAACAAACTAAACCAATAAAATTAGAACATGTGTACTAGTTATATTCCCTCTAAGGCTCCTTCTTACTCTTCCACGTGCTCCCCTGCGGTCCCCCTAAGGCGGCCCATCCGCCGGAGACGGAGCCATCACGGGCAGCCCAGCGCATGGCCAGAGCCTCCCTCCAAGAAGAGGAGGAGAGCTTCTCCGCTTCAGAAAGCAAACTTCAAGCAAAACCAACCCAGACCTCATCGAGCAGATACAAAACCTACAGAAAGAGGTCAGGGATGTTAAACGAAAAATAGCGGGCACGTGCACAGGGCAAGGGCGGAGAGGCACCCCGTTTGTGGAGGTAGTCATGCGCGATGATCTACCAGCTTCTTATCGGTCTATGGGCTTTGAGTACAATGGGGAAACAGACACATGGGATCATTTGAGTCGATTTGAAATCACGGCTACCTTGCATAAATTCTCTGATGCGGTCATGTGTCGAGTCTTCCCGATGACCTTCACGAATTCAGCTCAGCTCTGGTTTAGCCAATTACCCCCGCGATATATAAGTAACTTTGATGAGTTTATTTCGACATTCTTGCACCAATTCACCAGTTGCAGGAAGTACCAAGAAATGTCGCTGGAATGGTTTAGTTTAAAACAGAAAGAAAACGAAGTTCTGCGTGGAATATCAAGCGATTTACAGATACAAAGCTAGAAGTGCCATCAGTGCCTGCAGAGCTCTTGTTCAATGCTTTGGCTCAAGGGCTGAGGAGGGGGGAGTTCTTCTAGTCGTTGGTCGTAAAGCCAGCGCTAAAATTTGGAGAACTCTTGGAAAGAGCTGAAAAATATATCCACCTAGAGGAGGCCTTGAAGATAAAAGACGATGGAGAGAAGCGAAGGGAACGACCTGACAGGGAGTACTGGACCCCAATGAAGAAACCCAGGACTGATCTAGTCGGAGGTCATCCTCGGTTTGATAGGTACACACCTTTGGCCTCACCTCAGGGAGAAATTCTACAAGCAATTGAGCGACACCCTGATCTTAAATAGCCTAGAACGTATTCCAAGAAGCCAAGAAAAGAGAAATCTGATAGATTCTGTCGATATCACAATGAATATGGTCATGATACAGATTAATGTACTCATTTGAAGGATGAGTTGGAACGGATGGTGCAGGAAGGGCACCTTAAGGAATTTCTACACGCAAGGAAAGAGGGGTCCAGATCTGACCCCCACAAACGTGTTCAACATCAAGGAAGAAGGCGAGAGCTGGATAGTGGCTATGGCAGGGGAAAAAGGAATGACCACTCTCAATGGATAAGGGGATAAATCCTAATGATCACAAGTGGTGAATGGGACGAGCATTCTAGGCTGACCCAGACCAGTTATGTTCGGGCGGCGAAAGACCTGGCTAATAGAACGTGTGAAGTTGGACAATTGGCACCGAGCCCAAACATTTGTTTCGGGTCGGACAATGAGAATGGTATCCTAGATCCACACATGGATGCCCTGGTTATAATGGCCACTGTTGCCAATTACAACGTATGATGGATCATTGTAGACACAAGAAGTTTGGCAGATATCATGCTTTACGATTGCTTTAGGAAATTGAATTTGTATATGGAATTAAAGGAGGTCACGAACTCGTTAGAGGGCTTCACGGGAGGAGCTTTGAGACCACTTGGCGCGGTAAACCTCCTGGTCACACTAGGGGACGAGCCTTTTGGGCAGACCGAGTCAGTACGATTCCTGGTGGTGGACTCACCTTCTTCGTACAATGCCATGTTAGGGGAAACCATCCTTAAGTAAATTCCAGGCAGTGATTTCAATTTATCACATGAAGTTAAAAATCCCGGCTCAGGATGGGGTTGGCGAAGTTCGGGGAGACCAATACGCATCCCTCCAGACATACGTGGAGAGCATTCGGCATGATGAAGAAGAAATGCAGGGTAAGAGGGAAAGGATGGAGGAAGGTCGGATGGAGTCGGTTCAGAGGGAAGAAAACTTGATGGCGGTAGAATAATCCCAGGGGACAACAGTCGAGTCCTGCGAGTAGGAATGACCTTGATCCCAGAGGTTTTGGTAGAGCTGGTTGCGCTCTTAAGGAGTAATGCGGATGTTCTTGCCTGGTCTCCTCAAGACTTGGTCAGAATCGATCCGGATGTGGCGGACATCATCTCAATATAAGCCCCGCAGCAAAACCAGTAAAGCAAAGAAAGCAGAACTTTAGCCCTGAGAAAGAGGCCATCATTGAAGCAGAGGTGGGAAAATTGTTACACGCTAAACATATTAAGGAAATACAATTCCCCGAATGGCTTTCTAATGCTGTGCTAGTACCAAAGACATAGGAGAACTGGCGAATGTGCATTGATTTTAGAGATCTCAACCGTGCCTATCCTAAAGACCATTACCCATTACCAAGGATAGACCAGCTCGTGGATTCAACGCCTGGATGTGAATTGTTAAGCATGATAGACGCTTCGCAGGGCTACCATAATCAGGTTGGCTGAAGACGACTGGAAGAGGGTTAGCTTTATAATGCTAAAAGGAACATACTGCTATGTGGTGATGCTGTTTGGTCTCAAAAATGCAGGAGCTACGTATGAAAGACTGGTAGATAAAATGTTTAAGAACCAGCTCGGGAGAAACATGGAGGTATACGTAGACGACATGTTGGTTAAGAGTATCAAGGCAACATCACACGTAGATGACCTGAAGGAAACCTTTGACACTCTGAGAAGGTATAAGATGCGATTGAACCCCAAGAAGTGTGCATTTGGGGTAAGGGCAGGAAAGTTCCTAGGGTACATGGTTACGGAGAGGGGGATAGAAGCCAACCCAGAGAAGGTCAGGGCTATCATGTACATGTCACCTCCAAAAAACATCAAAGAAGTCCAATGTTTGGCTGGACAAATTAATGCTTTGAGCAGGTTTGTCTCCAGGTGGGCAGAGAAGAGCTTGTCATTTTTCAGGGCCTTACGAAAGAAAACCCGATTCAAGTGAGATAAGGAGTGTCAGGAGGCATTTCAAAAGTCGAAAGAGTACTTGGAAGGTATGTCATTGTTGACTAAGCCAACCATAGGAGAGCCGATGATTTTGTATATGTCTGTGGGGAAATTGGCGGTAAGCACGGGCTTGCTTAGGGAGGAGGGTAAGTTGCAAAAACTAGTGTACTATTGGAGCAAGGTCTTGCACGAAGCTGAACTCCGATATGTAGAAATAGAGAGATCCATGGTAGCTCTGGTGGGAACTGCCCGGAAACTCCGACCTTACTTCCTCTCTCACAAGATCATAGTTCGCACTAACTTACCTCTAAAGTCCATGATGAGTAAGCAAGAGGTCTCGGGAAGGTTGGTCAAGTGGATCATCGAAATGAACGAATTCGACATATATTTTGAGGGAAGAACGGCAATTAAAGCTCAAGCATTAGATGATTTTATGCAGGAAATGGCCAGTTCCGCCGAGGAAAAGAAAGCGTGGACGATCTACATAGATGGTTCAGTGGGAAACCTGGGGTGTGGCGCAGGAATAGTATTGGTATACCCGGAGGGGGTGACCACCGAGTACGCAGTACGAATAAACTATTGTCTATCTAACAATGGAGCGGAGTATGAAGCTTTGTTGAGAGGAGTCCAAATGGTAAATAAGTTAGGAGCAGAGCCGATACATGAGAATCTAGATTCACAGCTTGTATGTAAGCAAGTAAGAGGGGAGTTCGAGGAAAGAGAAGAGCAAATGCAAAACCACTTACCCGATTTCATGAGATAGGAAACACCTTAGACGCTTTAAAGGTTCATCAAGTACCTAGGGAAGAGAACAACCAAGCTGATTACCTGTCTAAGGTTGCCAGCTCAGCAACGGACTGCCAAGAAAGGGTGATCACCTTATTGATGGCTCATCAGGAGTATGGAGAAGAGGAGGTTAATACGGTGGAGGAAAGCAAAGAGGACTGGCGTTCCCCTCTTAGAGAATACCTGGATAAAGGAGAACTACCAGAAGATAGAAGGGAAGCAACAAAAGTACGAATCAGGTCAGCTAGATTCTACTTAATCAGAGGAGAACTATTTCGGAGAGGGTTTGGATAACCGCTCCTGAGGTGTCTAAGTTCGGAGGAGGGCATCCATGTGCTCAAAGAAATCCATGAGGGATGTTTTGGTAATCATATGGGATCCAGAGTCTTATCTAGTAAGATAATGCGGGCAGGTTACTTCTGGCCAAAGATAAGCCAAGATGCGAAGAACTTCGTAAAAGCATGCGATAAATGTCAAAAACATTCTCCACTTATACACTGACATGTAGAGGAGCTAATGACAATGAGCTATCCCTGCCCCTTCGCCAAATGAGGGATAGACCTGGTAGGACCTTTCCCTACAGTTCCAACCCAGAAGAAATTCCTAATCGTGGCCATTGATTACTTCAGCAAGTGGGTTGAGGCTGAAGCCTTAGAGAAGATCACGGAAGAAGCAGTAATGGGATACTTATGGACAAACATAGTATGCCAGTTCGGCATTCCTAGAATCTTGGTGTGAAATAATGGCACACAGTTCATGGGAGCTCGGATTCGAGCTTGGTGCACTAAGATGAAGATAAATCAACATTTCACGTCTGTCTATCACCCCCAAGCGAACGGCCAAGTGGAAGTAACCAATCGAATCCTGGTTCAGGGAATTAAGGCACGACTAGAAAAGTCAGGAGGCAAATGGGTGGAGGAGCTCAGCTCGATCCTATGGGCTTATCGAACCAACCCTAAGGAAAGCAATGGAGAAACTCCATTTAGCTTAGTATCTGGCATGGACGCCATAATTCCCACAGAAATAGGTCTGGAAACCCACCGAATACAAAACGTTGATGTAAACCAGAACGAGTTGCTAATATAGGACGCGCTAGACTTGGTTGAGGAAAAGAGAGAAAGAGCAACGGTAAGAATGGAGCACATGAGGGAAAGATCAGGGCGACCTAAAATAAATTAGTAGCAAAAAGACATTTCCATATGGGAGACTTAGTTTTGCTTAGAGCCGACTTGGGCAGAACCAAGGGGAAGCTATATGCTACTTGGCAAGGACCATATAAGGTCACGAAAAATCCTGGCAGGAGGTGCGTATGAGTTAGAATAGTTAGATGGCGTTAAAATACCCCGAGCGTGGAATGTCACGAATCTACGAAAATATTATGTGTAAGATTAATGCCGAAACTTATTTATATGAAAATAAGGTTTGAATTTATTTGTGTTTTATTATAAACTAACCTGATTATCAGTGAAATTTTAGCCATGATTGGCTAAAGACGGATACCTAAAAGTCCTGACCTGATTGTCAGAGAGATTTTAGCCTTGATTGGCCAAGGGCAGACACCCCAGAAATCCCGACCTGATTGTCAGAAAAATACTAGCCCCGATGGACTAGAAAAAAGTGCCTTAAAGAGCCTGATCTGATTATTGGTAATGATTTGGCTGAATAGGGTTATTAGCTGACCCAACTTCAAATTGAACGAGAAAAATAAAAGTGGAAAACACCTGAAGCAACGAGGCCATCCGGATATACAATTTAACTCGGTGAGCTTGATTGTAGTACAAGAAATAAAAAATGCTCACAGAAAAGCGACAAGAACACAGAAATACATCAAAATGAAAAATTGAAATCAGTCGCATTAAACGTCATGGGTGGGAAGAAGAAGCCCTCTTATCGGAAGCCCAAACCCGGAAAACACGCCATAGCTCGCGCTCGGTCTTTTGGAGGCATTGGCGATACCTATCCGCTCGTTCAAAGGCGGCATGAGCCTCACCGACAGTGGTGTTTAGCCGGTGCACTGACTCAAGTAGGTCAGCTTTCTCCTCTTGCAGCTGACGGTTGAGTTGGCGGAGCTCAGCCCACTCGCGTTTATAGTGGCGTTTCTTTTGCCTCTTCCTCCTCAAGAGCCGGCATACTTGAGAAATTTTTTCGTGGAGCACATAAATGTTTGTCAGAAAGTTTGAGGTTTTCAGAGAAGAGTGCGAGATATTTTCTCTTCAAAGTATAAATTTCTTCTAGTAAAGAGGAAGAAGCCATAATGGAATGTATAATGGGAGAATACGTATATAAAGAAAGCAGAGCACGTGATCCATAACATAATAGTACCAGGGTTTCCATAAAACAAGGAAACCCTAAAACTACAAAATGATAAAGAGTTGTTTAAAAATACATAGCAGTCAGAATCAAAGCAGAAAATAGAATACAAACTAGACCAGCCTAGCCCATAACACCACCATCTCCAGCATCCAGGTCTCTAGAAAATTTCTCCACAGCATCCTCCTCAGGAAGGTCGCTGGGCGATACCCCACCAGGTAACTCACCCAGACCAGCGAAGGTCGGGGAGGGAGTAGAGGCAGGCAGTGCTAGAGTCACATTCTGGTCTGGTTGAGAGGAAGACCCTGGAGATGGAGTATGAAAGAGTTTAAGAATGTGTACGGCAAATTCATGGAATCCCAACTTATGAAGGCGGTCCCCCTCAGCGGAATAAGTGAAACCGGTAGGCTCGGGGTTTTCATTCAAGGTCGCGATAATTTTCTTCAAACGGGGAGACCTGTCTCCCACATATAGTTGGGCCTGGGGTGGTTGTTGGTCGATGGACTTAGAGGGAAATCCCCAATCACCGGAGCAGTGTACGAAGAAGAACTTCTTCCTTCAAGCCTTATTGGAGGAAGGACCGCCGGTTAAGAAACGGACACCGGCGCGGGCACATACGTAAAAGTAACCGGAAGAGGCACTCTTGGCCTGAAACAGTGAATAAAATGTTTGGGCCGTAGGAGTTAGTCCAGCGTATCGCATGGCTAAATTCTAGCCTATGATTATCCTAAAGGAGTTTGGGACGAATTGGTGTACTGGGATCCTGTACATTTGAGCAATTTCTAGTATGAGGGGGTTGACGGGGAAATGCAACCCCGCTTGGAATTGGTCGACAAAAAAGGTCAGGTGGCCAGCCCGTGGCTGGTAAGCCCTCTCGCCTATGCCTGGGTTAACTAACGAGAATTCTGCAGGGAACTGAAATCTCGATCTCAACCCTTCCACCGTCTTATCGCTGAGGATAGAAATGGTGTTATCAGGATGTCCCAGAATAAGAGGGAGCCATTCAGTGGAAGTATTTAAGGAAAAAGAGAATGTTGGCGGCGAAGAAGGAGCCGGGCTCCGGTGGGTAGAAGAAGAAGAAGATGATGATTGAGTAGACATAAGAGGAATTTGAAAAAATAGAGATTGCAAAAATACCTGGTTTTGAAGGTGATCGGAAAATGCTTGAAGAAGGTGAAGCTGCGAGTTAGAGAGAGAGAGAGAGAGAGAGAGAGAGAGAAAATAAGTGCCTGTTGAAGAAGAGAAATGAAATTGAAAGTGAATCGCGGGAAAAAAGAGAGGGATAAGTTTTGAAAATAATTTTTGGGAAAAAGGAGATTTGATGGGATTCGTGCATTTAATGCACGTCAGAAGTACGTTACTCGAAGGGACGTATTCGGGTCTCAAACGTTGATGATGGAATATCAAACGTTACAGATCATCCCTAAATATACAACCTGATTTAATAGCGGATTAAGCGGGATCCATGCATGACAGTGAGGAATTTGGAAAGACGTGTTGAAAGTCTCAATCGCCTGGAGAGAAACCCTAGATTTCAAAGTTCATCCCAACCAATTAGGGGGGGGGGGGGGGGGGGGACTAGTTGGTACGACCCAAATATGCATAACCTTGAGAAATCGAAAGGTATGAGAGAATAAAATCTGGTTGAGATGACATGAGTTGCCACTATAACCCTGAAAGGAAAAATGGGATGGAGACTGATCCTGGTCTGGGCTTGTGACTCAAAGGAGGAATCTATCCTGCTCAGGTCAGGAAAGAAGGTAAGGTTAAAATGGCGGGGTCACGCCTCTACTTGCCCTAAATAGGATAATCTGGTCAAGACATCTTGCACGGCGGTTTGCCTTGGCAGGCCTGGTGGGGATGAGCTGGCCTAAAGCCTCAGGAAAAGAAAGATGAGGTGGAGGACAGATCTACCGCCCAATGGATATCATCTTGATTTGATCCGAATCCTTGGATAAGGTTTCGGGAGATCAGGTCATAAACTTAAAGAACTTAGCGACAGAGCTATCCTGCCCTTGGCAGAAGCTTCCTGATCAGGTCAGCTTGAATAACGGCCCAAGATTCGCGGGTTTCTGTTTCCGGGATCTCGAAAGAGCCCCACTTGGCAAAAACTATAAGTATCTCAGCCCCAAAGCCGAGAGAGGTATGACATTCCAAGAATTCTTCTCATAATTCTGCTTATTCCGATCCAAAATGCTTGACTGACTTAAGCATCGGAGAGGTTCCCATCGGAAAACCCCCGGTGGCCCTTTCTAACGTGTTTTGTTGAAGCAGGTCGGGATATTCTCAGGGAAGAAGCAGTTGTTCTTGATGTAATTTTCAGGGCAAAACAATAGTAAATCTGTTCATTATACAATTTTTATTTTATTCTTGGAGTAATTCTTTATTTATATTTAATTAATTTTCATATATCTATATTATACCATGATTTTTTCCGTTATTCTATTTGTTATTGATATATTTATAACTGTAGATGAACCAAATTTAATTACTAAGAAATAAAATATCAACCAAACAACAACCATTTTATGAAATTATTTGAAAAATAAAAGTGCACAAGAACAAATAGAAAATTAACTACAGATCAACCAAATATCTTTGAGGACCAAAAGAGGATTATAAATTCAACATCAACATAAATCGTATAAATAATAGTCATAACTAAATTACAAGTCAACTTGAACTAAACCAAACATCAAAATAACTAATCTTACAGGTCAAATATAAATAAACCAAACATCAACATAAATAATCTAGGTAAAAGACAATAACTAAATTATTAAGATCACAACATGATTCGAAGATACCAAATCATCGGACTACAGAAGGTACAAGAATGTTATGTGGTGATTTATAGAACAAGCATCAGTCAAAATTGTAAATCGAATATAAACAGACAGTTAACAAAAGATAAGTAGCTAACAAAAGATAAGTAACTGAGAAGATGCACGACCCATATACATTAGATAAACGTAAATTTAGGCCCAATATTTAAAATTGCATTATAATTAAATAATCAAAAGTAATATTGAGTTATCAAATTCAAAGTCATCCACATCAATACAACACATATATTATTATTTTGTGTGTCTAACTGTGTGTATTATATCAAATTTAGATTTAGATTCATTGTTCATGCATTAGATCTTATCTTAATGATTAATCTATGTTGAATTGTATACACATTTTAATTGCTTTTTCTCAAAAATGAACATAAGTGAGTCCATTGTTTAGCCAATCACGTAAGAGATCATGTATTGCAAATGGAACATCAGACAACACACAATCATACACCATCGTATCAAAGCATGACACCCCCTAAACTACCCCAGCCGTCCAATCTCACAACCTCGGAAGATATAAACGGTAACGATAGCCCCTCAACCCATAAGACCAATAAAAAGAAAAACAAACACAGGAAGACAGAGATTTACCGCCCCGACCTGTGAGACTGCTCTCCCAACTGTGCGGAACAAATTGGAAGGGTGGAGTCCTGCTCTCCGGTGAGGAATTGCATCAAAATCTAGTGGGACGGCGGACCATGGAATCACCACTCGAGGTTGTCGCCGGCGAGAATCTTCTGGATAGCCTTCGCGTCGCGGAGGTTCAAGGCGGCATACAGGGCGCGGACCTCAAATTGCTAAATTCACGTTTAAAATTTGCTACTTTTTTCGAGAATTTGATATCAATTTGAAGAAGATGAAATTATTCAAACTGCTAAATTTTTAAGAATTTGATAGAATCGAAAGAAAAGTAATTGAAATCTTTGGAGAGAGAAGTTAAAAGAAAGGAGATGGAAAAATATGGTGTTATAATTCGTCCATTAATTTGAGGGAGATTCATAATTATATGACCATAAATAAAATGACGAGAGATAATTAATTCCTTTAAATGAATTATATATAGCCCAAAATTAACGCAATATTAATTTTGACTAGAGTTTCATAATTTTGAGATAAAATTTAACTTATATTGTAAAAAAGACAATAAAATCAGTATAAATAGAAAAAAACTAATGGGAAATTTATTTCAAAAAGTAGTAATTCCTTACAGTTTCTCTTTTCTAAATTAGTTTAAGACCAAATGCATCTTTGCCTCAGGCCCATACACATGATTGGTTGACGGCCCAATAATGAGCACATTTTCTAAACTAGCCTAATAGTCAAATAGGTTTTGTTATCCAAGAGCTTTACTTTTGAGCTCGTGACGTTTATGATCAGTAAACTACTAAACTTGCTAAAAAGGAGAAATAAGGAATGGGCGGGCTGTAAACTCATGGACTCTGGTGCCATTACTTTCGGTCAAGAATAAACGGGTTAATACGATTCGAGATAAAAAAAAATCTCAAGAAACTTATCTTGATCTAAAGAGACTTATTCTATTTTTCACAACGGATATGTACATTTAATCTCCTATTTACCCACTAAAGTTAATTATTGTCCACTTCAATTTTTAAGGCCTTATCAGCTAATGGCTAATTAAGGCCCATTTCTATGAGAATATATAATTTAGGAGCATTAGGTTTGTTTCTCAAAACATTTCCTAAAAATATCAAGTTAGTAATCCATTCTTATACACTCCAAGAAATAGAAAAGTACTATTTTCTTTTAGGCATAAAGATACAAAAAGGCTTGATCAGACAAATTAAATCTAAACACAAAAATATAAATTATATAATAATAATTAATAACTATTGATCAGCTACTGATATAATACGACACGGCTTGAGAATATGATATATTTTGATTTTTTTTTCTAAGTATATAAATAAAACTATTAAAGAATCTCATTTAAACTTTAAAATTTAAAGTTATTAATAATATAAATAATTAATAATTAGTGATTAAATATCGGTTCAAGACATGAATCGAGAATACGAAATTTTTTGAGTTTTTTATTTTTAGATGTGCAACACTGTAATTATCACAAATGTATTTTTGGATAACTTTTCAATAAATCGTATGACACACGGGTGTTAAATTAGTACACACACGCGGCGCGCACGCATAAACACATATAATCATACTACATAGTACAATTTCATACTTATATTCGTATACATTCATAATTTCATACTACGTCCTGCAATTTCATAATATATAGTAAAATCTCATACTAATATTCGAGTGCACGAGCACACACATATAATATTAGGATGAAAAACGCTTGTGTTAGGTCAGATTGACGGGTCATGATCCGTTAGGCCATCTGACCCGATAAGAGAATGTATTAGTTTTTGTACTATGATATATTAGTTTTTGTACTCGAAAGTATTGATTTTTCATAAATATTTGACCCGTTCTATAAAGTATTGATTTTTTTAATATGATGTATTGGTGTTATGATGTATTATTTTTTTATTGTAATGTATTGATTTTTGTATCTAAATGTATTAACATGAAGTTCTTGCCCGACGAATGATTCGTTAGTTCATTCTCACAAGAGTGTTTGCCCTGTTAGAATTGGTTCAATTGAGAATCTATTCTTAAAATGAACATATGGTCAAACTTTACAAGATTACTCATTAAAATCAGACGTTAGTTTTTATAAATTAATAATAAAAAGGGTAATTGTGTAAACTTGAATATATTGATTATGCAGATGATCTTTTCGCCCACTTCTTCAGCCATTTCTAAGGGTAATAGCAACGATGGATTTAAATAAGTTTAAACATGTAAAGCCAACTTCAAATTTTTTAACACCATTTGAGTTTTAATAGTAACTGTAACTATGGGTCGACATTTAACAGAGCTTTATGTAAATAGTCTCATTTTATTCTTTTTTTATTCTTTTTTATTTTTTTTCAATTGAATGTAGCTGCCAAACAAATAGACTTGTTTTCTTCTATATATTACACATGTAACCACCGGATTGAGTTCAAATGAGAATCCCGTCAATATATGTGAACCTAGGAACCAATCCTAACCTTAGATCTCATAATATGTGTGGACCAGATTTTTTCTATTTTTTAAATTCGTTAAATTACATATATGAAAGGAGAAGGGCTTTTATATAATTTTATTAATGCTACTAATCAGGTTAAATGCTAACAACTCTTCCCGTATTTTCCCCCATACCTTGAACCCAACCCTATCATTCGCCGCCTCAGAACCATGAAAGCAAGGCCGCATCAGAATGAGTTGAACGGGATGGTAAGGCAGTCGTCGTGTCTGGCGACCTGCTCGAGCCTCAAAGGTGGTGGCCGGTGAACGGAGGCGTGTGCTTTTCCAGCTATATCGTTGTGGGTGGGTGGCTCAGCGGCGGTGGGTGGGCGACCAGCGGCGGCGTTTCGCAGCAGCGGAGGCGCGCCGCTCCCGGACGACCGGTGACGGATGTGTGCAGGCGATTTCTCTCCCCCAATCGGCCGCGAATCATCCCTATTTCCCTAGGCCCGGGCGATTTTTCTTCTCCATATTCGCCGGAATCGCCCAATTGAAGCCGCTCCGCCCCCTCTGAAAACGACGGCGGCGACGAACTGGGTCGGAATCACCCGATTGAAGCCGTCGCCATCGCCGTCTATTCGTCGAGCACGCGGGCCGTCGATCTCTTGGGCAACTGCTCGTTGTTGGGGATCTATGGGGCTGTTGATTCTTAATTCTTTGTCGATATATTTTATTGTTTTGGTTGTGCCAAAATTGTAGATTTGGTTGGACAGTGGTTGCTTTGCGCAGGCGGCGGCTGACTGGTGATAGTGAACGGGTGTTGCTGGTTGAATCGGGTAGGGTTGAATGTTGGGCCAAGTTTTTAACAACTATGAGTTGGGCCAAAAAAGTAGTTTTAGTGTAGTAAAAAAGCGCTGCCACTATATGAAAAAAGCACCCCTGGGATTGTTAAGCATGTAGCACTGCCAACATATAAAAAAAGTATTGCTACTTTATTATAAAAGTACTAATTATATAGTAAAATCTAGATTCTTACTCGTAAATAGTGGTGCTTTTGTATACATCACTGTAGTGTTAAATATTATCATATGCGATACTTTTACCATTAAGTTTTTTTAATTTAATTACATGTATTTATTTTTTATGTTTTTAAACATGCAATATGCATCTTGTATCGTAGATCTCGAGAATGTGATTAATTTGATATATATCTTATTTAAAACGAGAAAAATTTGAGAAAGTTATGGTTTGATGAAGATTTGAGTTTTTTTTCAATTTTTGAATTTGCTCGTAATTGTAGACCAATTTTGTGATGCTTTTTGTATAAAGGCGTAGTGCCTTTTTTTTCTTTATCCGTTGTGCTTTCTAAAGAGTAATGCAGCGCTCTTTATAAATGTTGTTATATGTCCAAAATACATTTTTTATTAACTTAATGCAATATTTTACATAAATACACGGCTGACATGTCATGTTTTCAACCATCAAAATTATCCAATCTAATGGTCAAGATGAGTTTCTAAGTTCACATATAATGACATGGTTCCATTTGAACCCAACCCTGTAACCACCTAATTAAACATATTTTTTTTCTTCTTTACCAACTTCTCGTATCATTCAAACAAACCCATCATATAATACAACATTGAGTATAAACATATTTATCAATCAAGGAGTTTAATAATTTGAATTATATGTATTATGGATAATAAAATAATTATATTAAATATTTTTATAAATATTAAAATAAAAATATAGATAATGATGTGTAAGTTGATAGTGAGACCCATCAAAACTTGTTTGGGGTTTATGAATGTGGATGAAAAGTTTAAAAATTGTGAATTTTTGTATTTTTGTATTTGATGTGTCAGTTGAGTTTGGAGATTCCATAATAACAACGGTTTAATTAAATAAATAATATAAATTTTAATAAGAATTAAAAAAATATGTTAGTTTCAAAAATATTTTAAAAAAATAAGGCGGGACGCTAATGCCAAAAGCGTTCCGCCCTCCGGGACGCTATTCCCAAAAGCGTCCCGAACCAAAATTTGTGGCCCCAAAATTTTTGGGGTCGAAATGAAAAAAAAAAAACACGGTGGGTCGGGACGCTTTTCGGAATAGCGTCCCGGTAGATTTTGAAAAAAAAAAATTGGGGTCGGGACGCCTTTGGGAATGGCGTCCCGGGGCATTTTTGCAAAAAAAATAAAATTTCGGCCATACAAAACCCTCTATATTTTGACATAATGAATTTAATTATTTCTTAGTTTTGATGTTCAACCGTCTATATTTTGTAGGGTACTTGGAGTCAGCGACTCCGCCATGTATCTTCACATGCTTAGAGATGACGATTTTGACTCTTATCGTCGTATGCACGCTGAAGTTGATTCGGTCGCTAATGAGATGACGCAACGATTTCGTATTCGTGAGGAGTTACATGAGGATATGCCATCCGGTAGCGGAAGACGGAGCATATCTGGACCGTCCAGGAGGAGTATATCTCGTCCTGCTCCAAATGAGCACAGGGCATCCCCAGTCGCACCCGGGCCATCGCTAGTCATCCATCATGATAATTTTGTGATTCTTTAATAACTATTTTATTTGTCACTTTCTTACGATTAATATTAAAACAATTATTTTTTTTCTTTGGTGAATGTAGACCCCGTTGGTGGATCATCGTATAACGTGGGGGGTGATTACGTTCCTACAATGGGAACATCCGAGTTTTATACTCCTGCATATGTTGGACAATCATTCACCGATCTTCTGCATACCGATTATTCGTATAACATGGGATGTCCGCGGCCAGACTTCTAGACGACGCCTATTCCGATGTCGATTCCCACTGAAACTGCGGATCGTGCACATCAAGTTTGGGGTCACATGGTGCGTGTTAACGACAGTGAAAAGAAGAGCCGAATCAGGAACCAGCAGCCCCCCCACAAAGACATGATCACGATCTAAGTAGAAAGCATAAGAAGAAAAAATGTGGCACAGGATCACACTATTTTTTATGATGTGTAAATTATTTTAATTGTAGCCAGAAACGTGGTACACTTTCCATTAGTGTTCTGTCGCTCAGTAGTTATCCAAAAACCATTACAATACCACAATCTCATTGGAAATCCACCATTACGAATGTGATCGCATCCGTGTAATATCAAATTGCTGTAATTGTTATTTTAATCTTCGTTGTTGTTGTATCTTAATTTTATTGTATTTTTAATTTGAAATTAAAATTTCTTGTCATTTATTTATTTATATTATTTTATTGTATATTTTATTTTCAAATAAAATTCTTATAATTTTAAGACATTATTATGATATGATTATTTATTTTAATTAATAATTTTTTTAAATAAATTATAAATATAAAAAACCTAAGAATTAGATAATAAAAAAATATGTTAATTTTAAAAAATATTTAAAAAAATAAAGGCGGGACGCTAATGCCCAAAGCGTCCCGGACCGAAATTTATGGCCCCAAAGTTTTTGGGGCCGAAATGAAAAAAAATAACACGGGGGGTCGGGACGCTTTTCGGAATAGCGTCCCGGTTAGATTTTGAAAAAAAAAATTCTGGGGTCGGGACGCCTTTGGGAATGGCGTCCCGGGCATTTTTGCAAAAAAAAAAAATTCGGCCATACAAAACCCTAACCCTAACCCTAACACATATATTATTTATTTATTTATA